>CM062230.1:6430561-6487370 GCA_031216235.1 Syzygium jambos | reverse complement strand
CCTCCTCATGCCAGGTTCGTCGCCCGCACTCTCTCTCTCTCTCTCCCTCTCTTCCTTTCGTGCAATTGATCGTCCGCTTGCTTCGTCTTGAGAAATTCTTGATTCCGCAAAGGAACTACTGTTCTATGTTGATCCGAGTCCATAAGCATTCCCGGTCTGGTGATGGGCGGATGAGAATGTGAATCTTTAGTTTCGTGGAATTTTGCTGCTTCTGAACTGTCTATTTTTGGCGGAAAAATGCACGAAATGATTGCGATTAGATTACGAATGACTTCATCAGCTGAAATTTGGAGCTTTTAACTGTGCGTTGCTAGTTCTATTGAGGATTGAATCTAAAGATGGATTTTAACTTTTCCGTGAAGTATTGACAGAGATGAGGAGGCTTTGAAATTTTAGGAAAATCGGCAATTAGATGCGGCATTGTTGTGCGGTTCTCACTCTCGGTTTCCTTTTTCTCTCAAGTGACTTGGAAGAGATTGTGCCTCTAAGATGCTGTGAAAACAGGAATTCGGCTGCCTGTGTTTGCGTCCTCATTTATCTATCAGTTCTAGAGAAATCTCACAACTCACTTTAATAGAGATTGTACTAATACACCGAGTGACGAGCAGTATACATTTGATTACCTATGACAGTTTCCTGTCCTCCATGTTACAACATTTCATGCTAGTGTCTATGTAGTCATCTGCTCTTCTTATGTAAGGAATGAAGACCAAAATTGTTGAAGTCCACTGTCTGGCTTCTTCACATGAAAAAGGAGTGGAAAGTTACACTCCCAAACGTAGCTATTGCAATGTCTTTGGCTCTGGCTTGTTAGGAAGTTCTTGGCACAAATGTCTTTATGTGGTCATATTTAAAAATTTTGAACAACAGGTGAAGGTTTCCACTTTCCAGTCTTTGGCTTTGGCTTGTTAGGAAGTTCCTAACTTGAAGAGCAATGTATGAACAACAGGTTGAACTTGTGTAACAATATTACAATGCGGACGTATAAAGGTTGGTGCGACCAAATTCATAGACCCACTCGGGAACCGGATTGGACCAGCAGTCCGATTCCCGGGTGAGTCCATAGAATCAACAGGCGGTTCCCGATTCCAATTTTTCAAAACCGGTCCCTAGCAGGCGGTTCTCAATTCTAGGGTAGAAACCGCCCACCCGGACCATGGTCACCCCTAGTGCTTGGCAACACAATATCAAAGGCTTTTGAGCCAAAACTAGCATTTCCAAAGTCACTTAATCTAATGTAGCTAGTTTAATTAGGCTTTTGAGGAAAAAAATTTGGGAAAATGCAAAGAATTTTAGGTTAAAGGAGTTTTTCGAAATGCAAATAGTATTTAGTAAATTGTAATTTAAAAGTACATTCGAAAACAACTTTGATTTTAATGGTATTTGGAAAACTCGCACTTTGTAAATGACTTTTGCTATTTAAAAAAAACTCTCAAACCGAATGAAGCGCTCAAGTTGCCAGCAAGTTGGCACTAGTGACCCCAGGCGAGGGCTGTTGATGCCAAACCTGGCTCGTCGACAACATCACGCGATGTGAGGGCATTTGTGGAATAGCAAGGGCAAAATTGGAATAAGAAAAATAAAGTATTAACGGTCCGAAAAAGCTAAAAGCCCAAAACTCTTTCAAACCTGCATTAGGCCAAAGGCCATTAGGCTCCCTTTTGAAACCAAAAGAATTTGGGCTTTGGGCCTCTAAAGTACCTTAAAGAAAACTAGGAGTGTTTGGCAATTATTTTGGAACCCTTTTAGCCAAATGCTTGCCTTAGCAATTTTTCGGAAGGGCATTTCTTAGGATTAATTAATTTTATTTCAAAATTTCCCTCACTAATTTTTTCATTTTTTGGTTTTGCTCCCGTAAGAACTGTTCATCTTCTTTGGTGAAGCTCCATCGAGAGTTGTGCAAGGTTGGCCGGCAAGGCTAGATGCGGTTGCTAGCAAGCCAGTCTAGCGTTGGCCAACCTCCCCTGAGGTCACGAGACCTCAAGTCGCGTCGCTTGGGATCGTGCGACCCAAGCGACCTCAAGCGAGGTTGCTAGTGCCAAATATGGCTCGTCAGTAGCCAAATTTGGGCTTATCGACCGTTGAGCCCTTCGCAGGTTTTTAGGTTTTTTTCTTTAAAAAAATTAGCAAAAGTGATTTACAAAATGTAATTTTTCCAAACACCATTTAAATCAAAATTTTTTTCCAATGCATTTTTAAATTACAATTTACTAAACACTACTTGCTTTTCAGAAAACTTCTTTACAATAATGGCCTTTGTATTTTCCAAAAGACCTTCCCCAAAAATCGAACCAAATGCACCCTTAAAAACCTTTGGAAATGCAATTGCATTATTACAAGCTTTCCAAGAGGCTTGCCAAATACCATTTGCCTTGGGCCAGAGGCCTTTAGTGACAAAGTGTTCCCAAACACAGCCTTCATGTCCCACCCAATATTGGCTTTGAGCATTGTCGAAATAATATTTGGGGGTTTTTTTCTCTTCCAATTTTGCCCTTTGCTAAACTATCCAAACTTTAGTTTTATCCTCACTGGCTTTCCCGTGTAAATTTGATGGCATCACGTAGTGTCCATAAGGAGCTCAAATCTAAATGTTAGCAAGCCAGATTGAGGACCGGTGGCGTTTGCCTGACGTCGCCTGACCTTAAGCAAGCAACCTCGGCAGGGCATCGTTGGAGGTTGCGAGACCTCCACATAGGATTGCATAACCTGGGCATCGACGTAGCATGATCTCTCAACCGGCAAGACCCGAGGTCACATGACCTCTGTGTGGAGTCGCTGGGGTCGCGGCGCCCCGACGCCTAAGCTAGGGTCTCCTAATTAGTCGGCCCTCAAGGGATCCTTTTTGGAGTTTTTACGCAACAAGAGAAACAACCTGATTTCTAAAATTTCGAGATAATTGCTCAAAATCCCATGAATTTTGTCATTGTTGTCCATTGCCCTTAAACTTAGAAAAGTTACGGATTGTCATCCTCAACCCTGACATCATAGCACAATTCGCCACGAACTTTGAAATTTTACATATTACCGCCCGAATTCTGATTATTGTTACAGTCGCTAACCAGCTTACCTATGAAACCGTTAAATGTTACTTAAAAATGGAGTTACTCATTTTTTTTTACCAAAATAACCTATATTACATGGTTACTAAAATTAAATAGGAAAAACAGAGAGAGAATGCATGGTTGATGAAGTAGAGAAAAATTAGCAAATGTTATTTTTGGTTAGGAAAAATTAGTCAAATCCATTTTTCGGATGAAGTTTGACTACTACATATCCTAAATAGTAGTGATTGCAACAAAAAGAAAAGCTTAGGGAAGTAATTGTAACTTTTTGACTGGGAGGTATATGTAGCTTTTCAATGCAATGGTGTGGAAGTTCGGAGAGTTTTTAGCCATTAACCCCAATATTAATGTATCGAAGGTTTCTAGAGTCTCGATGAATTGAGAAGGATGGTAGGATGCCGAAGAATGTTCAATTGAATTGTTACGACTTAACAAAACTCGAAACATCTAAAATTCGACATTGGCGAGCTATCATCGTAGCTCGTGTACGTGGTCCGCAGCTCTCCACACAAGGTAAAACCACGAAAGCCCGGGAGCATGGATCAGCAAGAGATTTTGCTTTAATGTGCTAAAACAAACCCAAGCAATCGTCTGTGCAAATACGCATAGAATTTATAGAATTCGGTCATGTAGGGGTGTTTTCGGCCCGTGACTTGGTACATTTAACGTAACTTCTTTTTTCGTTTTCTCAAGTCTCATGTATCTTGTTTCGCATGCAATGTATGGGTAAAAATGTTCATCCTATGCTTTTTGGCTTGCTCATTGTTTCAGTTGAGCATGAATTGGAGGTTGGATGAAAGAAATCATTTGGAAATTGTGACGTCCTAGAACGTCACACGCAATACGCGTCCTTTCGGATTATTTCTTATAATTATTATAAACACGCAGAAGCACAACAAATTTTTACAATACCCCATACAAGAAATCGAACAAGTTTAATAAATACACATATGCTTCTTTATATTAACAGCACTAGTTATCAACACATACAATTCATTACAAAAGTCCTGGGAAGTAGGTCGGGTCCACTAGTACCACTACTCCTTTACTAAACCAAAAGCGAGCCTAAACATTAACCAAGCCACCATCCGGTATCATCATCTTATCCCCTCCATCGACATGTGCATAGGAATATCCTACAAATCTGAAAAATGAGGGATGAACACAAACCCAATAAATAAAATATCTAAGTCTAAGGTAGAAGATCATCTTACCACTCAATCTAATACATACAAATAACATGAGTTCAAGGCAATAACCATGTACGACAAATGAATATGGAAGTAGTCTTCTTTTTTTTTTTTTATCATCATATGACAATGAAAACAATTAACAACAAAATAAAAGTTCATTCACTCAAAATAAGTAGATGACATATTATTTTAGGATGCACCAGTATCACCTAGTGGCTATACACATTGAATATCTTTTCTTGACTATCATGATATGCCAATAGAAACCATGAGCAATATTGCATAAGATCATTCACTTAAATGCCAGAGGATGATATAACATGTTGTGCTGGATGATTATCACCGATTAAATCATTAATAGGCATATATGAATGTATGCATTTATTCTTACACATAGATACGCATTTTGTTTGTTATTAGCATTTCAATTCCATCTAGACTCCCTGGGCATCCCAACTCCAAGGCATCCCAACACATGGGGCATCGTTGCCACAAATATGTGAATGACGGAATTTACTTTTCATAATACTTATTTCACAATTAATCACATAGCAATAGTGCACATGATAACATCACCCTTGCATCTACAAGGAAATCAATACTCATTTATCATCTTTTGCATAGCCATTCTCAAAATCAACATTTGGTACACGACATCATCATATGCAAAAACATTACTAAAACACAATCATCATGTCTTTTCCATGCATCACTTACATAAATAATAACACAATTACCTCTTTTCTTTTTAACAAGTGAACCATAATAACATAGTCATATATTGGTAAATTCGTCAACAGTCGTGTTGACACCTAAATTTTGACTATTCATTTAGGGTTTAATTTCATATGAAATTATGAGTTAATTTTTAATTTATAAACAAAAATATTTTCATTAAATTATATGACATATAGATATGAGGTACATTTGCATTAATAGGGCCTATTAGAAAATATTTCCCTTTTTTATTATTATTAAAAAAAAGAAAAATGAGAGACAAAGAGAACTCCAACCCAGCCTACGTTTTCTATCTTTTCTGGCCCAATACCTATTCGGAGCCCAACTTCCCTTCTCTCCTTTTTCCCAGCCCAGCCCCCTTCATTTCTGTTCCTCTTTCCGTCACGCTCTGCAGCCTGCAGGGAGGGGACCAGAAAAGAGAGGCTGGTACAGGAGCAGAAGGGGACCGCTCTGTAGAGGAAGACAGTCGCGCAGCAGCAGGGAGGCGTCGTCGCGCGTCGAGGGGCAGAGGTCAGAGTCGCAGCCGGTGGTCCCAAAAGAAGGAAAAGAAGAGCTTGAAGAGAGAAAGGGACGGACTGAGAGGGAGTGAGCTCGAGAGGGTGAGCTCGAGAGAGTTTCGGAGAGCGACAGAGTGACCAAATGAAAAGGGGCCGAGCGCTAGAGCGTTCCTCCGACAACCACCGCGCCCGAGCCTTCGTCAACGAGGCGCTCATCCGACGTTTTCCCTCTCCTTAGCCAAAGCCGCGGTAGGTTTTGGTTTGTTTTTTTTTGGGGTCGTAGGTCGATTCCCGAGGATCCTGACTCGGAGGCGTGCGAGGCGACTAGACTAAGGGGGTGTTTGGTTCGGCTTTACAAAGGGGCTTTGCGCCTCCAAAGCCCTTTGGGGGAAATATTTTGTGTTTGGCAAAATATTTTGAAAGCTCCTTGGCCAAATGTTGGCCTTCTCAAGGCTGAAAGCTTAAGGCACCCTAGGAGGTGCCTTGAGCTTTCAGCATTCTCGGAATGTTACTGTTCACAATTTTTTTTTTTTAGGGCTGAAATCTGTTCATCTTCTTCGGGCAGGCGCCGGCGGCCGGCGAGGGTGGTTGGCGAGGGAGAGGGCCGGCGAGGTCGCCTGGGGTCGGGCGACCCTCGGCGAGCCAGATCCGTCGCCGCCGGCGGTCACCCGAGGCCAGGCGACCCTCGGCGGGGTCGCCGGCCGCCTGGGGTCTCGCGGCCCAAGCGCCGACCGCCTGGGGTCGCGCGACCCAGGCGGCCGTCGCCTGGGGTCGCGCGACCCAGGCGGCCGGGCGACCCCGCCGAGGGTCGCCTGGCCTCGGGCGACCCCCGCCGGCGGCGGATCTGGCTCGCCGGGGGTCGCCTGACCTCGGGCGACGGCGGCCGGCGGCCGGTGGCCGATTCTGGCGATGAGTAAGTTTTGTTTTTTTTTAATAAATAAAATAATTCTCAAAGTCCATTTGTAAAAAAAAATTTACCAAACACTATACTTTGGCCAAAGTAACTTTACAAAATATTTTTACCAAACACCATTTGTCTTTCCCCAATGGGCTTTCACTCAAAGGTATTTGCATTTTCTCAAATGCATTCCTCCAAAGTCGAACCAAACAGGCCCTAAGTCCAATATATCTCAAGTTCGCCCTCTATTCGCCGTCGCCGAGCTGGGCAGGGCCACTTCTAGCTACTGAGCTCTCGTTCTTCTTTGCCCTGATTGTTGTTCAGTTTCCCCCTGTCTCGGTTCAACCGAGATCAGGATTTAGTGTTCTTCGTTTATGCCCACATTGGATGTGAATGAACCATTTCTGAGTTGATGTTGAGCATGGTTTGTTCACTACATTTTGAGTTTGGGCTGATGTCGTGCGCGGTTTGAGTCGGGGGTTTCCTTTCGAGTATTGCACACCACGTGTTTGCTGAAATGCATCAACTAGATCCGCAAACTTTTTTTTCTCGAGTCCGGTTTGCTGAAATGTCAGGATGTACGTTGGCTTGTGATGCCTGAAGATGGCATTGGGTTATATGATTCCCCGAACCGCGCTGTTCACGACAAATGCTTTCGTTTTTCCATGTTCGCGCTTTTTCGTTCTTCCGTCTTCTGTGTTTTTCTGATGATGTAGCTGCGTATGTGATGTGTTTGGCCGGTCATTGCGACGGACGATGGTAAGACTCGTTAACTCTGATGGTTGGTTTGGTAGCGCGAGATAGAGCCATTCTTGTTGAGCATAGGACATTATTATTGTTGAAGTCCCGGTGTTTTAGAACAAATGCGTAGCGTTAAAAATTTCTGGGTAGCATGAACGCAGAACAAAAGTTGGTGTTCTGGGCTTCATTTATTAGTTTCTGGGCAATGGGAAGAAGACGTCCGGAAGGGAGAGAGCTTGAAAAGGAAGGAACAGAGAAGGGGATGGAGGGAGCTCACTGGGAGTTTCCCTCTGGTTTCTTCTCCAAATCATCTCCACACTGGCCATGCAGTATCGTGGACTCATGGTCACTAGTGAGCGTATGCATTGAAAAAAAAAAAAAAAAGGAAGAAAGCCGAGAGAGAACAGGAGAAAGAAGAGACTTTGGTTCGTTCACCGGCGGTCCGTCTCAGTCGTCGTCGTTCTCGTCAAAAACTCCGTCTGCCAGCCGCCATTCGTCATCAAAGAAAACACCCGAGCCAGGTAACCCCGAAAACGCCGCCCAAAGCTTGTGTCCGAGCCGCACGTCAAGTGTTCGATGAAATTCCCGAATGAAGGACTGAAATTTTTCGAAAAAATTGGTGTCTAGAGCTTCGTTTTATGCTTGATTCGGTTTTGAAATTGTTGCATCGTCACTGAATCTGGGTTTCTCTTTGCTTTCGTGACATATTATTGGACGCCCGAGTTGGGTATGGACGAACGTCTCCTCGCCGGAAAATCCATTTCTCCTCGCTGGAGGTCTGCCTGCGGTTATAGGCTGCCACGGTCAATCCTTTACCTCCTTTAATACGCATGTGTGTGATTGCTTTGCTGGGATGGTGTCTGTTGTGTTTTCGGTGGTGTTAATGTCGCCGGGAATAATCTGGTAATAATTGGAGTGGTGGCTGTCGGGGAGGCGACGTGGTGCTCGACGTTGCAGTGGCCGGGGCCTTGGCAAGAGCTTGTCTGGCATGGCAGACTCTCGGCCAAGGAGCCCGCCGGCGAGGACGGTCGGAAGTGAAGAGATGTCCCTGGCGTGGCCTGGTGATGGAGTCTTGATGTAGAAGCTTAGGGAAGAAGATCACGTGCAGGAAGAAGGCTAGAAAAGGGGAGAAGAGATCAAATAAAAAAAGGAAAAAAGAAAAACAGAAAACAAAAAAGAAAAGATGGGAAAATAAAAAAAAATTAGAAAAGAAATAGAAAAAGAGGGTTCTAGACTTCTAGTCACTTCTAGGCGGGTCAGAGAACCGGGTCAGGTAGTCCGGCGGATCGGGTCAGGGGATCCGGTCTGGAATTTTTATTTTATTAATAAAAATATTAAAAATTAAAAAAAATTCGAAAATGTTTTAAAATATAAAAAATTCTGAAATTCAGTGTTTTTTTTCAAAAAAACATTAAAAAAATTCAGAAATTTAAAAAAAAATTCAAAAAAAAATTCAAAAAAAAAAAACAGAAAAATTTCCGAAAAATCCAGAAAATTAGAATGTGTTCAGAAATTAGTTTTTGGCTTACTTTCTCTAGACATTAGTGTTTTTCTCATTCTAAACTTACTTTAAAACTTGCAAAAATTGAAAAAACCTTTAAAAAATTCTCAAAAATTTGAACAAGCCACTATGGCTTTATGTTAGGGCTTTTGATTGCCTTTTCTTTTTTTAAAGACGATGCTAAGTTGCTGATTGTTTATTTTTTTATGATTATTTGGTTGCGCACCTTTAATACATTAATTGTTACTTTTTATTTTTAGCATGGTTAGGTGGAATTTTAAGCTTTTTTGATAGATTGCCCGGTACATTAGTTTGTGAATATTAAAGTTTAGATACCGAAATGACACTAGTTAGATCGCTAGTGTAATCAAGTCCCCCAACTTTAGAATCTCTAATTTTTGCACATATCGAGATGACACTTCCACATCTTGATTATGGTTTCCAGCCGACCCTTAATTATGGCTAGTGGCGACTCCAATCGAATGTGTAAATTGAAAAATTCTCATTGCATGAGGAATGAGATTTGGGAGTGCCTCGGTCCTTGGATTAATGAACTATTTGGTTTATCCTTCAAACGAACTAATTAATGTTCACATCCTTCAACAAGTATCTCTTGGCCTAACCAATCAGGACAGGTAGGTCGCGACAAGTCGATAAGTTATAAATTGGTAACACAAAAATACATAACTTATCAATTAACTTCTTGCATATTGACAACTTGGTCTTCATCGACAAATCAACAACGTAGACATTGACAACTCAAATAATTGACCATGTGAATATCGACACGCAAATAATCGACAACGTGATTAATCAACAACACTTAGTAAATCGATAACTTAGTCGAATTACAAAAATATCACTTTCTAACTTAATTTCTCCATTTCCACTTTCTACACTATTGATGATATCAATTAATCACAAACTCGGTATGCAGAGACTCATCTATTCAAGTCAATAAGCACAACGTAATATTATCACTAGAAGAAGGCAAGTTAAAAATCGACAACTTAAAACAAAAGTTTATATCTCGAAAAAAAATCAATAAATCGAAAATGATTTGATTTAGCCAGCCAATCACTTAGTAAGGATTGCGTGAACATCATCTTCAAGTCCAAATTCCACGTCTTTACATTTTTCTCATCCATTATACGACCATGTCAAGTCAAATCAACATAGAATCATTAAAACTTTTTCGCATTTAACATCAAAAAGCAAACTAAAATCCACAACCATTAAACAACCAAATCAAAAGTACTAAGTAGATCAATCTAACTTAGCCCCTAGAGTTTTTACTTACTTTAAACAACTTAAAGCCTTAATCAACTTATAAATACTTGAATGATGAGATTAAAAGCTCAAACAAATGAAGTTAAATAAACTTTGGAGCTTAATTGAAATTTAAAGGGAAGCTTCGCTTGTTATTTTGGAAGGGAAAGAGAAATTGAACTTGAAAATAAGAAGTTGAAATTGCTCTTCCAAGAAGGAGAAGGTGAAATAAATTTTTTCTTCCTCCTCGTATTTTAAGAATAATTTCAACTCATGTTAATTAACTAAGGTTATAATTATGAAACTAGAGTTAGAATATTATGTCATTCATGGTGTCATTATCTAATTTGATAGGCAAAGATTTTGGATGGATATGATAAAAAATTATCACACATGGTTTTATATGATTTGCTTGAACAATAACTAAGGTTAAAGTAATTGATGATCTTGGTACAAAAGCCTTGGGCATAAAGAAAGATATACGTGTTTTAATTTAAAAGGTTTAAGTGGCCTAATAAGATTAGCCTAAATGATATATTTTGAGAGAGAGTCTTCTTGTCTAAGTCAAATAAATGGATGAGAGTTAAACTTCTTGTCCAAGAAAAATGAATGGATGAGAGTTATGCTTTTTGTCCAAGTAAAATAAGTAAATCATTAAGCATATTAATATACTATGATGTTATTAATGATGTAACGCATGATATCATTGATGATCAAATTCAATGTTTTAAACTTAAAAGCATGGATCAAAATGTTTAGGGAAACATGGAAAGAGGTGTGTACGCATTAAATAATGCTCAATGACTCAAATATAGGAGTTTTTCCAAAGCAGATATTTTGTTAAAACACCAAAATATCTAATAAATCAGTACATGAATAAGGAAAATAAGTGTCCGTTCCAAATATTACTAAATCAGTAATATATTTTGAACTCACTAAAATTATTATTATAAAATATCATATCCTTGAAAAATCTCAATTCGGCAAATTTAAACTTGAAAATCATCAAAAATATAATTCGGAGCATATTAGTCCTCTTCCACAACTAATATGGTGGTAAATCAACTATCGTCATCTTTCCATTTAATCTCAAAGCATCGAATTTCGAGCGAACACGGTTTTGAAAAATCATCCTAAATATTATAACCGAACATAGAAAATTCCGGATGTCTCATATATGGCCAGTTAAAATTTGGTCAAATTTGTGTAAAACACACAAAAATATGATTTTTCAAAATCTTTCTCAATTTTATGAATTGGAAATATTGGTCACGGTGCAAATATCGAGTTAATGGAACATCGGATTAAAAACTTATGCCTGATCAAAATTTTTCAAACATTTTCCCAATTTGATGAATTCAAAACATCAAGTCATACGCTTCCGTAAACATATAAATCGAGTCAATGTAAGTAGGATGGAAAACTTATATCAGAGTTTGGCCAAATTTATGTGCACAGAAGAGTCTTCTTAAAGTTGTCAACGATTTTTAAACTTGAGTTCGTTCGGAAGCATTAAAAAAGAATTGCGAATGCAAGCGATTAGCATGAATAGAAAACACCTGTGGTTTTAGCTTTCTGATCACGTCTTTTACCAGTTGACGGGATTTTTGCAATCAAAACCACTGCACAAACATTAAACGTGCATATATTATACCTCACAAATTAGGATTTAGAGCTTGAACTTTCACAACACTCACCTCAGTCCAATGTGTGGTCTCTAATAGGTGGACCTGGCATGTGCCGCACGTGAGGATAACTAGGTCCTCGAGAAGTTTACTAGATCGTTCGCCATTACCATGGTTCTCCCTCTCTTCATCCTCGGCAGCATTAGGGTTATGGTTGGGCGTATGTGAGATTCCACACAACCAATCGATGCGGATTACCATTCTCGACATTGTCTCTAGAATGGTAAGCACACTGAGATTCCACACAACCAATCGATGCGGCCCAGACAATGCTACTGGTGGGACACTGATGGCAAAGGCATTGCAAGAGTGTCCCACCAGTGGCATTGCAAGCTGATATATTAATAATATTTATGCAATGAATCTTACCATTCCTTCAAACAAATATAAACGTTTTAGTAACCTTGCACGTTCCCATGATCGCATATTTGCCAACACATGAGCCATGGTGACCTATGGCAATGGAAGAGAGAACAATAAGATTTTAAACAATACGAACTAAATTGGGAAAAGAACAGAAAAAAGAAGGCAATACCTCATCAAGTTGATCTATAAATTGAAGTTCAGCGCCACACTTTGTGCCTTCTATGGCCGCAATGTAAAATTCACTTTCTGGATCAGTGATGTTATCTTTTCGATTTTGACAGAGTTCTACAAGAACAGCCTGCACTCCAAGTTTTTTAAATTCAAGTTTATTATGAAGCATTAATGCAAATGCAAGTCATGAAAAGAAAAATACCTCTGGTTTTATTTTTCTAATCATGTCCTTGACCAATTCACGTGATTCCTGTAACCAAAACCATGGCACAAACATTAAACGTGTACAGATTATACCTCACAAATTAAGATTTATGTTTGAACTTTCATTACACTCACTGTAGTGCGATGTATGACCCCTATTAGGTGGACCTCGCACTTGCCAACCGTGAGGACCATCACCTCCTCACCATAGCCAACGTCCTCCCCCCGTTATCCTTGGGCATATGTGAGTGACATGCGGCGATCGGTTGGATCCTAAAAGGAAATTTATGTACGGACTGGCTGTAGAAGGAGAGAACAGGGAGAGGAGAGAGCGAGACCCTAGTGGGGCGAGTGGGCGAGCCAGCTGATTCGCGAACCGGGTTGAGGAGATTTGAAGGGATGCAAATGGCTATCAACCAATGGCTAAATTAATTGCAGCGGCAACAGATAATGTAGCTCTAAATGATGTTAAATAACCAATGGCCAGTGATAATTTGAATCTCAGTGTGCTGATGAAGCTGGACAGGCTTCACTAAAGTGGGACAAGATAATTTGATGTGATAGAATGTAGAACTATGGCTAGTCCTTAAATTTCCTTCTACAGCCAGTCCGTACATAAATTTCCAACGTCCTCCCCCGTTATCCTTGGGCATATGTGAGTGACATGCGGCGGTCGGTTGGATCCTAAAAGGAAATTTATGTACGGACTGGCTGTAGAAGGAGAGAACAGGCCTGTTCTCTCCTTCTACAGCCAGTCCGTACATAAATTTCCTTTTAGGATCCAACCGACCGCCGCATGTCACTCACATATGCCCAAGGATAACGGGGGAGGACGTTGGAAATTTATGTACGGACTGGCTGTAGAAGGAAATTTAAGGACTAGCCATAGTTCTACATTCTATCACATCAAATTATCTTGTCCCACTTTAGTGAAGCCTGTCCAGCTTCATCAGCACACTGAGATTCAAATTATCACTGGCCATTGGTTATTTAACATCATTTAGAGCTACATTATCTGTTGCCGCTGCAATTAATTTAGCCATTGGTTGATAGCCATTTGCATCCCTTCAAATCTCCTCAACCCGGTTCGCGAATCAGCTGGCTCGCCCACTCGCCCCACTAGGGTCTCGCTCTCTCCTCTCCCTGTTCTCTCCTTCTACAGCCAGTCCGTACATAAATTTCCTTTTAGGATCCAACCGATCGCCGCATGTCACTCACATATGCCCAAGGATAACGGGGGGAGGACGTTGGCTATGGTGAGGAGGTGATGGTCCTCACGGTTGGCAAGTGCGAGGTCCACCTAATAGGGGTCATACATCGCACTACAGTGAGTGTAATGAAAGTTCAAACATAAATCTTAATTTGTGAGGTATAATCTGTACACGTTTAATGTTTGTGCCATGGTTTTGGTTACAGGAATCACGTGAATTGGTCAAGGACATGATTAGAAAAATAAAACCAGAGGTATTTTTCTTTTCATGACTTGCATTTGCATTAATGCTTCATAATAAACTTGAATTTAAAAAACTTGGAGTGCAGGCTGTTCTTGTAGAACTCTGTCAAAATCGAAAAGATAACATCACTGATCCAGAAAGTGAATTTTACATTGCGGCCATAGAAGGCATAAAGTGTGGCGCTGAACTTCAATTTATAGATCAACTTGATGAGGTATTGCCTTCTTTTTTCTGTTCTTTTCCCAATTTAGTTCGTATTGTTTAAAATCTTATTGTTCTCTCTTCCATTGCCATAAGTCACCATGGCTCATGTGTTGGCAAATATGCGATCATGGGAACGTGCAATGTTACTAAAACGTTTATATTCGTTTGAAGGAATGGTAAGATTCATTGCATTAAATATTATTAATATGTCAGCTTGCAATGCCACTGGTGGGACACTCTTGCAATGCCTTTGCCATCAGTGTCCCACCAGTGGCATTGTCTGGGCCGCATCGATTGGTTGTGTGGAATCTCAGCATTAGGGTTTGTCGCGACCTACCCGAACCGATCGGATTCAGGCCAAGAGGTATTTGTCGATGGATGTGAACAATGATTAATTTGTTCGAAACACAAACCAAATGGTTCATTAATCCAAAGACTAAGGCACTCCCAAGCCTCATACCTCGTGCGACGAGAATTTTCTAATTTACGCATTCAATTGGAGTCGCCACTAGCCATGATCAAGGGTCGGCTAGAAACCCTGATCGAGACGTGGGAGTATTGTCTCGATACGTGCGAAAACCAGAGATTCCAAAATTCGGGGACTTGATTACACTAGCGATTTACTAATGCCCTTTCGGTACCTAAACTTGATCACTCGCGAATTAACATACCGGGCAGCCTATCGATAAAGTTAGAATTCCACCTAACCGTTCTAAACATAGAAAATAACAATCAATATATTAAAAATGCGCAACTAGATAATCATAAAGAAAATAAACAACCAACGACCTAGCATCGTCTCTAAAAAAGAAAATGCAATCAAAAGCCCTAAAATAAAGCCCTAATGGCTTATCCGATTTTTGAGAATTTTTTTTTAGAGGGCTTTTCTCATTTTTTTATTTTTTGTGAGTTTTTTTAACCTAAAATCTAGTGAAATTAAGCCCAAAGCTGATTTCTAAACATTTCCTAATTTTCTGATTTTTTTGGAATTTTTCCGGAATTTTCTGAATTTTTTAATGTTTTTTAGGTTTCTTTATATTTTTGAGTTTTTTAAACATTTTCAAATTTTTTTGGGATTTTTAATGTTTTAATATTTTTAATAATATAATAATTCTGGACTGGTCCCCTGACCCAATCTGTCCGACACACGACCCCCATTCCCACTCCTTTTCTATTTTTTTATTTTTTTCTTTTGATTTTCCTTTTTTCTTTTTTTTTTGTTTCTTTTTCTTTTTTAATCTTCACGTGGTCTAACTCTCTCCCCCTTTCTGGATGTCTTCCTTTTTTACTTTTCCTCCCTTTTTTTTTCTCTTCTGAACACTCCTCTTTGACTTTTCCTCCCCCTTTTTTGTTTCTTTTTCTTTTTTCTCTTTTGTCTTTTCTTCCACCCTTGCATGACTCCTTGCCCAGAACGTCCCATTCTTCCTTGCGCCTTCACCGAGACTTCTTCCTCGAGACTCCTCACTGGGAACATCTTCTTCTCAGTGACTCACCGACAACCACCACACCGCACCAAAATCGATCTCCCAGACTGGCGCCCACATCGAATCTGCTCCGGCTAGAGTCGCAACACCACCATCGCCGAAAGACACCATTGTCGACCATCCCGAGCCATCGTCGACCACCGTTACCGCAATCACCAAAGAATTTCACTTGTCATTATCCACCCCAAAACCGACCGTTTGTCGCCGCTGGTCACTGATGCCTCACATTTATGACCACGGAATAGAAAATATATGCAGAGCACGAACTGAGGAGGCAAACCGATACATAATACCTTAGACTCCAAAGGTTTCCTCACCGGCGAGGACCACGAAGACACGACGGAAAATATGCAAAACAACGAGTGAAAAGACAAGAGAATGATTGTTCCGATTTGGTCCAACGATACAACCGACGCTCAACAAACAACAAGAGATTTACAACATGTGGAACCTGCCTATACGCACTCAAGAACAAAGGAAATCAGCAAAACATGTGCATAGGCTGGCTTGGGCATATTATCAAACATATGGTGAGCATGAACTGGGAGAGAAGGGTATTGGCCATTTATAGAACTCGAACTCGGAGCCAGACCCCAAAAGGGAAATAAAATAAAATTGTCTAGAAGCATCCAAAACCAACCACATCAACCCATTCAAGCCTAGCACGCATGTGGACGAGCAAAAAGAACGGTGCTCGGTTTCTCGGTTCGGCCAAAACAGGGCGAAGCCGCAGAAGGTTTGCGGAGCAAGCTTTTGGTCGCGAAGGTCCCTACCCGGCTCGGAGACGGCGGCTAGAGGGCGGGCTCGAGACGAGTCGAGCTATGGCCGGCCGCGTTAGTGTCTCCAAGCCGAGATCCTCGGGGCAAGGGAAGTTCGAACCAAGAAAGAGACTCACCGGAAATGCGGGGATTTGGGAGCGGGAAGTCTTGTACTCAAGGGCGTTGATCGGGGGCCATCGGCCAGGGACCGGGGTGAGTCGCGATGAGGCAACGACGCCGGAACCGGCTCAATTTCTCACCTCCGTCTCTCTCTCTCCCTTCTTCCTCAGATTTCTCGGTCTCCTGCTCTTCTCTCGCTCTCCATTCCCCCTCGTTTTCTCGCCATTCTCCTCTCTCTTTTCTCTTTACCCCTCGCCTTCTCTCTCTCCGGTTCTCTCTTGCTCAGTTCTGTTTCTCGCTCGGTGTTTTTCGCTCCCTCCCCCCGAGACTCTCCCCCCTATCGGTCACTCCTCCTCTTCTTTTTTAGTATGTGCAGATCCTCCCTTTTGGTGAAGGGACTGCACGGTCAAAGAGAGCACTTCATCATGTTAGTCAAAGAAAGAAGAAAGCCTCTGTTGTTTTCTCCTTTTTCTTCTTTCGTGTAAGTGTGCTGAGAGAGAGAGCCCAGAGAGAGAGAGGGAAGAGATCACATTTTTGTCTTCTCTCTTTTTTTTCTTTTTCCCCTTCTGGACGTGTATCGACTCCGAGGAAAAAGAAAAGCATTTCCCTATTTTGTTTCTTCTTGTCAGCTTGACCCCTTTTTTTTCCATGAAAACATGCCAAGCCCTGTTTCTTCTGTGTCCTTTCTTCCTTTTTGCTTCTTTTGTGAAAGTGTGGGCAGAGTGCCTAGAAGAAGAGATCACGTGTTTATCTTTTTTTCTTTTTTTTTTCTCTTTTTTTAAAATAATTTTTAGAAAATAAAATAAAATAAAAAGAAAATATGTTTCACTAAATTCTACTAATGCAAATGCGCCTAACATCTATATGCCATGTAATTTAATGAGAATATTTTTGTTTAGGGGTTAAAAATTAAACCCTAATTTTCTATGCAATAAAACCCTAATTGATTAAGCAAAATTTAGGTGTCAACAGGGTTATGATTGGGCGTATGTGAGATTCCCACGAACATCGTCATTGTCGCCGCTTGTGCCCGAACTTGGAAAAGTTGCGGATTACCATTCTCGACTCCGGCACCATTGCACGATGGCCCGTGAATTTTGAAAAGTTATACATTACCTCCCGAATTTTGATTATTGTTATAGTCGTTTTTTTACCAAAATAACCTATATATTAAGTGGTTAATGAAATTGAAAAAAAAATAGAGAGAGAGAAATTAATGTATTGAAGCTTTTTGGGACTTGAGGATGGTAGGACACTAAAGAGTACTCATTTGAATTATTACGACTCAACAATGCTCGAAACATTTAGAATTCAATATCGGCGGCGAGCTATCATTGTTGCTCCAATCGGCATGAAAGTGCCCCGTGGCTCTTTGCACAAAATAAAACGAAGAAGGCCTAGGAGCGAGGATTGGCAGGAGATTTCGCTCGCCACTCGACTCGATCTATGGCTCTCACAAATTAATAGCGAGATCGCGGAAAATTAGAAAGTTCAGTTATGTGATTGAATTATGTAATTCCCCACGGGCACTTTGATTTGCTCAGAGCAAAGAAAAAGAATGAAACAACAAAGGGTCATACATGGACCTAAGCAAGACCTTAAACTGTTTTGTTTAAGTTCTTGTGCGGACCTCACTATTCCTTGGACTTAAAACACATAGAAAATATATAGCCAACTTGAAAGCTAAGTATGCGGGTACCAGCGCGTTAAAATAAGGAATGTGATTCTCTGTCAGCCTGCAGTATATAATTGGACAGGCGGTGCGGCCCGGTCGGTAGAAATGCCCCTGCTGTGGGTAAACCACACCAGGGATCAACAAATGGTGATACATGAGCATCTCCGCATCACCGCCGAAGTTCCTTTGTCCGGACAATTATCAATGCCCGGAACATCGTTTCCCACTGAAACTGCAAGCCTCCAAACCTGCCGCCGCTTTAAATCCAACTCGTCCCACTCGACTCGGCCAACAGAACCCGAGTTCGCGCTCCGATTAGACGCCGCCTCTCATGGCGTCTCCTCCTGCTTCCGCCGCGCTCCTCCTCCTCTTCGTCTCCCTCCTCTTCGTCCCCTCGCGCTCCCACGTCCGATCCGCCGACGACGCCTTCACGTCGATCCTCATATCCCAGAACGGCCTCGATTTCGTCAAGGACCTGCTCGTCACCAAGGCCATCGCCTCCGCCGTCCCGCTCCGGCTGCCGGACATCCAGAAATCCCAGAAGATACCCTTCGTCGGCGACGTCAAGATGGTCCTCTCCGACATCACGATTTACGAAATCGGCGTCTCGAGCTCGTATCTCCAGCCCGGCGACTCCGGCGTCGCGATCTTCGCGTCGGGGACGACCTGCAACTTGAGCATGAGTTGGTTCTACTCTTACAGGAACACTTGGCTCGTGCCGGTCGAGGTTTCCGACAGGGGACGCGCTTCTGTTCAGGTGCTGACTCGGACTTGACCAAGTTGCCCCCCTCCTCTTTCGTTACCAATTGGATGTGTGCTTTAGTCATATGAAGTGCCTCTAGGTTAGTTTGTGTTATTCAATTGGAGATGCGCTTCTTGCGTCAGGTTAGGGATGCTGAGGCTGTGCCTTGCATATTGCATTTGCATGATCATTTCGTGGCAGTTTTGCCTTTGCCTGCTAATTCTTGGGTACAATTTAGCTAAAAGGGGATCTCAATCTCATTACTCGCTTCTTATTGGTAAGGTTAAAGGCATGGAAGTGGGGCTCACTGTAGGCTTGGAGAACCATGAAGGTACCCTGAAGCTCTCTCTAATGAACTCCGGTTGTCATGTTCAAGATATATCGATAAAGTTGGATGGAGGTGCAGCTTGGCTGTATCAAGGGTATGCAATAGTCGCAGCTTGTCGGTCTTTGACTTTCGCTGCTCTTTCCCCACTTTTGGAATTTTCCTGTTGTTGCTGTAGCTATCATGAATTGGCATCAAGTTCCTTCTCATCCTTTGCAGCAAATAGCTATATTGACAGTATCGTATAGTCATAACTTAATTCTGCCATCAGCTTGATGTGCTAATTTTGTCAAATGGTTACAGTGCTAGCACCATGCATTTTTATCTGGTTTTCTTCCCCAATTACCATATGCCCTTGTTGCTTCTCCTTGCCCTGCAATTTTGCTTGGGATTATCCTGTTAAGTAGAATTTAGCTCAAACTGCTATTCATTAACTTTACTGTAAGTATAATGTGAATGAGTTACTCTCTACCTTCAAGAATCAAGGATTGCATTCATCCAATTCCTTGCTGCTTGTTGAAGCTAACTAACTTTAGGTAGAGGGTGGTTCTAAGCTGTGATAGAATGAATGCATGGAAAGGTGCCTTATCTCGCCTTCATTTGTTCTGGGACATGGACGAGAAGTGTTTTAAGGATTTTGTATGTTTCCTTGTCCCTTGCTTTCTTCTTTACTCTACATGATTTAACTACTTACAAGTCAAAGCAATGAATGCTTCCTTGAACGAATCTTTAACTGAATCGCATGTTCAGTCTCAAGTGGAATTAACCATTGGTTGGAAGGCCTTTTCTATTTTGTGACTTCCCTTTTTCATCTATTAGAATGGTTGATGCATTCGGAGCACAAATCGCCTCAGCAGTGGAAAGTGCTATAACGAAAAAGCTTAAAGAAGGGATATCAAAACTTGATTCCCTTCTCCAATCACTTCCCAAAGAAGTTCATGTGGATGATAATGCCTCTCTTAATGTAACATTCGTGAATGATCCTCAATTGAGTAGTTCTTCAATTGGATTTGAGATCAACGGTTTATTCATGGGACGACAGAAGGAGATGCTCTCCAACTACTACCACAGAAATCCACACCTTTCAGTTCTCTGTAGAGATTCAGCCAAAATGCTTGGGATTACATTAGACGAGGCTGTGTTCAACTCTGCATCATCCTTGTATTACGATGTAAGTTTAAACAATAGTTGTACTGTTACTTTTCTGATATACCAAGCAATTGAAGTTAGAACAGGGGTTGTTCCAGTATCTGTTTTAACTAAAATATTTTTTATTTTGTAAAGATTTTGATGTTGAGTTGGTAAGTCATGCAGCAATGAGCATGCTTTAATATTTTGATGAAGGCTTGTGAAGAGACAGGGGAGCGATGTTTATAAACCCTATTTCACATGACATAATAATCAAGTATTCAATTGCTTATAGTTTTCGATGAAATGATAATCAAGTAGGCCATTGGTTCTGCTTCATTAGATATGAATTATGATGCTCTTGCATGTGCATAGTTGAGGCACCACTGAACCTGAAATTTACATGCGAACCTATTGATTGGAGGTTGATTTGGTTGCTAGAATAATACGCATCGTATGATATACCTTGGTTTGGTCGGAGTTGTATGGAGTTTAAACCTCATGTGTGTCCAATCATGGTCATGCTATCTGTCCACATGCTACTTGTGATGATTGTCTGCAGTTGAAGGTATCAGAAAAGATTGTGTAAAGGAGAAACTTTGCTAATTGTGGATACCACTTTATCCACAAAAGAAATTTGGCTTTGTTCTTTTCTTTTTGGAGCTGGAAAATTTGTTAGTATTGTGCTTTATTGAAAAGGAAAACCTGACAGGCTGATGAGGGCGCCACCTTGTTAGATTTAACACTTTGTATCTTGATAGAATCTCAATGATTTTACTTTAATAATCAGAATAGTTATTCTATAACATAGCGTCTTGTTGTGGTTAATTATAATCTAAGATAAATTGACAATTTTATGTGGTCAGGCAGAGTTTATGCGTTGGACTGTGGATAAAGTGCCGGATCAATCTCTTCTGAATACTGCTGAATGGAGATTTATTATTCCGCAATTGTATAAAAAATACCCAAATGACGATATGGACCTGAATATATCATTGTCCTCTCCTCCAGAGATCAAAATATCAGAGAACAATATAGATGCTACTGTATATGCAGACCTGATAATTGATGTTCTGGAAGCAGGCGAAGTAATACCAGTAGCGTGCATCTCGTTGGTAAGTGGAAATATAACAAACTACTTGCTGTTATAACTAATAATGCTGAAGTTTTTGCTTTTGCTGAATATATGATTTTCTTGTTGGTGAATTGAGTTCCCACGTTTTCGTTTGTCTCCAATTTTGGAACTGTTTCCAAGCATTGGTGTTGTTATGGCTTGTGGTAATGAAGTGCTGCAAGGCAAGATGACTCTTGAGTGCAATTGTTTCCATGCTCATGCTTTAGTAGAAGTGCTAACATGGCCCACAGTTTGACTTGGGCACCTGTGATATTTTTTTTTTCAACTATGGAGGACCTCGAAAGATGGTAATGAGTGGTCTTTGTTGTGCAACTTACATGTTGAAGGAGCTATGATGAGATAGCTGTGATTGGACAAATATTGCAGCTTGTGTGCATCTAATGCCATGCGAGTACTAATTTGCTCCCTTTCACATGGTTCATTGTCCAAGTCCTGTACACTCAAAACTCAAGAGCGCTTATAGCATGATATATGTTCTTGCATAACAGTTTTTTCTTTTTGGTTCATTACTTACAAATATGTTTGCCAAAAATTTTCAGATATGACGGTTTTTAACTCAAATTCTTGTGCTTTTTCAGGTGATACGCGGTTCCGGTTCAGTTAAAATCTTACAGAACAATCTTGCTGGAAGCGTAAAATTGAATGATTTTGCAATGTCACTAAAGTGGAGTAATATTGGTAATCTGCGAGTGTACCTTATTCAGGTATATGATGAAATGAGGTTTGATCATTTTGCAACTTTTATGGTTTGCTCCGTTTCTTTTAATGTTCTCCTTTGACGATCTATAAGAAAACCAGTATTTGCTTTCTGCAGCCAGTAATATGGACAGTTATTGAGACTGTGTTCTTGCCATACGTTAACGCACACCTTGCCAAAGGATTTCCGTTGCCAATAATCCACGGTTTCACCCTTCAGAATGCTGATATAGTCTGCTCTGCTTCAAGAATCACCGTTTGCAGTGATGTATCCTATGCTGAAGCGGCCAACTTGAAGACCCTATTGATGCGCTTCCTGTAATTACTGTTCTCAGATGTAGGTGAGAGAGACCGGTGCTGGCTTACTATTTGTACAGTGTTGTAGCTTATGCAGAGAGAGCAGGGCATGGTGCCAACTTCAGTTGCTATGATCCGCCAAGCTGGGGAAGGAAAATTGCTTCTCTGCTTAAGCGTTTCTTCAAAAAGGGTGCTGAATGTGAGCGTTTGCCATAAGCTGAGGTTTGGAGTAAATTCAGATACGCCACTTTGCCACAATCATGGCACATTCAGTCCGCAAGATCGAGACCTGCACGGGCGATTGCTCTCACCGCGTGAATCAGTTTCAACTCATGACTGATGTCATGACTGTCACCTTACACTTGACTCACTGTATCGATTGCAGAAAATACACAATGGTTTCTGGTGACATGATATACCTTTGATTTCTCCCCCTCATTCTCCATTTTACTTGCCTTTTAATATTCCATTGACTTGATTAACAGATGATGCATATATAAAGATAGGGGTACCAATGTGCGTATGCATGAATGGAAACAAAGATCCAAATTTCTTCGGACGCTTACTTAAAGCCCCGTGTTTTTTACCTGTAGATCAACACGAAATGGGTGGTGAACTGATAAAAGCTCATAACAAATTCTGGCAAAGAAAAACAGTGAAGATGTTTCTTCGTTAGATATTCGGAAGAATCACATTTTGCTTTCAAAGTTTTGACATTTGTTGTAAATTACCTTCGACTTTTCAAACTTTACTACATGCCCCTTGAAATCTTTTTTCAAAAGATTTTAGGAGGGACATTGCAGAAACTATAAAAAAAGAAAAAAAAGATAGGGAGCAATTTGCAAAAAGATGCCAATATCTCGGGGGTGAAAATTGCAATTCGCCCAAAGATAATCCTATCTGGTTAGTGTTCAAAAAACCTCCCATAAACCCCCTCCCTCTCTCTCTCTCTCTCTCTCTCTCTCTCATCTTCAACCAGAAAAACAGTGAGAAAAAATGCAAATCTCCCTCACCGTCTCCCCCTCCAATTCCCCCCAAATCTTCCCCCTCCACCACCGCCACCGCCGCCGCCAGGCCCGCCACCAAACCCCCGACCTCCTCCACCCGCAGCCCCGCCCGCTCGCCACCCTTCCCGCGAGCGCCGCGAGCCCCCTCAAGAGCTCCGGCTACCTGTCCACCATCCACCGCGCGATGCAGGAGGAGGAGGAGTACCGGAAGGCCCGGGCCGAGGTCGCCCGCAAGGGCGTCGACGTCGAGGGGCTCTCGATCGAGGGCGTCTCTGTCGGGGGCCACGAGACGTGCGTGATCGTGCCCGAGTTCAAGTGCGCCTTCGACATCGGGAGGTGCCCTACCAGGGCCGTGCACCAGAACTTCGTGTTCATCACCCACGCGCATCTCGATCACATCGTGAGGCCCCGTCCGCAATTTTTCCCCTCTCCCTCTCGTGTGTGGGTTGCGAGAACAAGGATAGGAAGCTGTAGGAGGAGAAAAATAAATGGAGATGATGTGTGCGCGTGTGGGTGTAAGTAAGTTTGGGTTAATTCTTGCCTAGGCTTGGCCTAGTGCTGATGTGATGGAATGAGCAAATCTCTTTTGTCGGTGTAGAAATGCTGGAAATGTAATGCGTTTAATCTCGTTCTCAAGTTCTTAGACGAAACCCACATAATTTGTGAAGTACTGAAGCGTGATTGGCTCGATGTGTTGAATGGTCTTTGGTTTCATTCAAGATACTAGTGTCCGTTCAATTGGGATTCTTTGCATCGTATCATCTAGTGCAAGCTTTCCTTTTGCATATTTGTCCCTCCTCTTTTTCCTTTGAATTGCAATGAACAGTGCATTTTTCCAGTTTGAATGTTGGATTTTGATTGGCCTCTGAGCGATCCTAGTCTCCTGATGCTTAGAAAATCTTGTATCAAATTTTGACTGCTGGATGCCGTGAAGAGCTTAATCTGTATCACTTTTTCAGGGCGGGTTGCCAATGTATGTCGCATTCCGCGGTTTGTATAATTTGAAGCCTCCAACAGTGTTTGTTCCTCCTTGCATTAAAGAGGATGTGGAGAAACTACTTGACATTCACAGAACCATGAGCCAAGTGGAACTGAATCTTGATTTGGTCGCATTAGATGTGGGTATGTGGCTTTAGTTTCCTTATTTGATCCATGAAAGATTTATCCTGTGCGGAGAATGTTGAAACTCATTTATGAATTTAACCTCAGGAGAAACGTATGAAATGAGAAATAATCTCGTCGTTCGGCCATTCAAAACTAACCATGTTATTCCCAGTCAGGTATGACTTATCTTTATACTTTTAGTGTACGTTGAAATAATTTTGCAATGTCAAACTGCAACAGATCATTTTTTTTTTCAAGATTTTAATGGGGATTCTGCAGAATCTGTGATGATATGAAATGTGACCATATCATTGCCATGGGGCTGGAAAAGACTTGAAAATCGATCTTTTTTCTTTCTTAGAAAAACTCCCTATTGCTTAGGGGTGAGCACTTGCTCCATGTCTACTGATGATTGTGGTCTTTAGCCATTGCAAGTGTGAGACTGCTTCCATTTTGACCTTCTCATACTTGCAATAGGGAAGCTCGCTTCGTAGGGATGCTCAAACCATGCTGCGGTTTTGAGAATAATTTTGGGAGGCAAAACAGTTGCATCTTGTAATATTTGTATGCTAAGTTCTTGAGTACTAGTATTTTTTTTTAAGTAGAGCTAGCTACAAATTGTTTTTTTGGGGTCTTTTTTGTTTGCTATATTTCCTTTCTAAAGCGATAACCAATGAAAGGCACTCGGAGGTACCGACCATATATAAAATCAAAAAGTAAAATGGTTATTGTTCTTTTCAGGGTTATGTCATTTACTCTGTCAGGAAAAAACTAAAGAAGCGGTACATTCATCTTAAAGGGAATCAAATTGAGAATTTGAAGAAGTCTGGTGTTGAGGTACTGTAACTTCTACAAGTCAAAGTTGGTTTTCTACTATTCATCTTTATAGGCTTTAGCTTTTTGTTCCTCTCACTCATTTAAACCCCCTTTTCTTTTTCTCTTTTTTTTTCTTTTTTGTTAGATTACAGACACCATTTTGTCTCCCGAGGTGGCCTTTACTGGAGATACAACATCTGAGTACATGCTTAATCCACGCAGTGCAGATGCATTGAGGGCAAAAGTTCTGATAACCGAGGTGTGAATGAAAAGGCTCTAGTCCCAATGTTAGTTGTGTTGGTATATTCACTGTCTGTTATCATCATAAAGATCATTAATGTTTGCCACTATTTAGTGGTCCAGCTGGTGATCGTTCCAAATTATTTAATTAATTTGAAAAACTAGCTTGTTCCTGTGTACTGAGATGCCAGAGTATTGAAATTTATCATTAAGCTTGGGTTATCTCAATTAGTTTAGTACTATCAAAATATTTCAATTATGTATGCATGCCTCCACTTTAACGATAGCCTTGCTTTCTTTAGAAATCTGTTTGCACTATATTTAAATGCATGTCACAACCATAGAGATATGCTTTGGGTCCTTGTTTCCTAGGTACCACTGTTGCATAGATAATGTTGTTAATACGTATCTCTCCGTAGTTTGAAGTTTGAGCCATGGCAGCTTGTATTAACAAATTAGTCAGTAAGTTGCTGACGAATACAAGATGCTGTGGGAGTACAGTGAAGCACAAGTATCTTATGACATGGTCAATTAGATGCGTGTGCTCGCTGTCGCTATCTATAATGAACATGATCTTGGAGTAGTAGTTTTCATTATTTATATAATATCAAATCAACCTAACATAATTAGGTATTATGCATGAACCAGGCAACTTTTCTGGATGATAACATAAGTGTAGAGCATGCACAGCAACATGGCCACACTCACTTATTTGAGGTATGTTGATCCCACCTCACTTCTCCACCACTTACCTCCGGAAGTTCAAAATTTGAAGTACCATGAACTGGGCTGATTCTGTTACATGTGCAGATTATTGAACACGCTCAATGGATTCGAAATAAGGCGATATTGCTCACTCATTTTTCTTCCCGTTACAATATCGAGGTAATGTTCTAAAGGACATTTAAACGCGGATGTTTATATGTCCTCATTCTATTCTTAGAGCTTTCTTCAGCACATACTGCAGATTTCCTGCCATTGGATTCTTTTATATCTGAGAGAACACATTCATACTTTATACTTTATAGCACCCTCATGCCTGATCTTGACTCTTGGTAGCTGGATGGTTGCATGGATATTTACTTTAGTGTTCAAAAGTGTACATTTTGTGTTGAACTTTTACCGTCAGAATATTCGTTGTTAAAAATTTGAGAGTATCCAACCATCCAAGGTCAGTGAATGTGGGCATATCGGCCAGTTTGGAAAGCAGTTTCTGAGTTTGCTTGTTTGGTGACCTAACTTCGTGAGCTGATTAATTGGGTAATCTCCACAGGATATTAGAGAAGCTGCATCCAAGTTGCAATCCAAGGTGTCAGCAAAAGTAGTTACCCTTACTGAAGGTTTCAAATCAGCATACTCTTAACTTCATATATTTCTGTTTTGTAGAATGTAGCTTGATTCTGACCAAAAAGAAAGAATGTAGCTTGATGAAAGGAAAGAGTAGACATGTAAATGTAATTCTCTTCATAATTTGATTGCATCTCACAACAAATGTCCTCTTGAGAGCACTGTACCATATCCCCCAGCAAAGGAAATGTCGTGTGCTATTTCTTTAAATGGTTATAAAGTATTCTAGTTTCAATACACATGATAATACCGGCTTGTTTTGATCCAATCATGGCTCACGATTTGCGCACATACGTCATGCTCAAAAGTCGGAACAATGAATGATTTTCCATATGTAACCGACTAGCTTGCATAGGGTGGAAGAAGCAGGCCAATCACAAGATTTTGGGAAAAATCTCAAACTGGTACATTTGTGATAATTTTATCATAAATTTTTTTTATCACAAAAAATCCCAAACTGGTACATTTGTAATTAATTTACCCTAAACTAATATTTTGATCATTAAAAATTTCAAATTAGCATATTTGTGACAAATTTACTCTCAATTAATTTTTATTAAATTAGATTTATATCACAAAAAATCATAAATTGATATGTCTGTGACAAACAAAGGGTAAACCATAAAATCATTCCAAATTATTTTTTTGACCACAAAAAATCTCAAATTGGTACATTTGTAATTAATTTACCCTAAATTAATATTTTGATAATTAAAAACTCCAAACTGGTATATTTGTAACAAATTTACTCTCTGTTAATTTTTGTTAAATTATATTTATATCATAAAAAATCATAAATTGATATGTCTATGACAAACAAAGGGTAAAACATAAAATTAGCAAATCAGACAACTGTCGTGTGTCATTTAACAAAATAATTTAATAGTGTCATTTAACAAAATAATTTGACAGTAAAATTTAATGGAAACAAACTGAGGATAAATTTGTTACAGGTGTACCGGTTTTTGATTTTTCGTGGTATTAACCCTAAGATTTTTAACCTTTTGACATGGAGGAACTTGTTACCGGGTACATCTATCACATCGGGGGCAAAAAATGGATGACATTCCTGGTTCAATTCGCTGATAGTACCTGATGCTTTATAGATCAATAAATAAGTCCTTGTACTAGGTAAAAATTATTATTTACCAAAATATGGAAAGTTACTTTACCTTTAGATTAGATGGTTGTAGGCACAATACGGGAATTATATTGATCGATGAAGAATGGATGGTAAAGCATCGTTCCAACAAATAGATTTGAATACCAATTTCTTCTCATGAAGTCTTGTTGCTTGCCTCGTTTTTTTTGGAGCAAAGCATCGTTATGTTTTTTTGGATCAAAGAATCGCTTGCGAATGCTATGTTCTTTAAATGGATGCTGTCCCATTGTTGGACCCCCTTACAGCTAATAAGACAATAACTACTAGTTCGCCAAGTCCCCGCAAGTAAGAAAGAACATCAATATGACAACAGCAATTCTAAAACCGTACTGCTTTTTTGCTCTCCTAGAAATTATGAGAAGTTTCATTGATATTTATGCCAGTTACAAGATAGAAACAATATTACTATTACAAAGAGACTCAATGAATCCAAGATGTGCAAGAACTCGGGAGGGCAACCCTCTCACTTTCACATACACACTATTTGATTAATCTACAAAGAAGATTATCGTTCTACAGAGGGAAAAAAGCACAAATGTTAAGAACAAAACCGGGACATAGAAACAGTAGTACAACCACAATGCCCTAAATCTGGCGGAAGACCTTTTCAGCTGCTGCCACCGTCTTCTTGATGTCTTCAAGAGTATGCGCCAAACTGGTGAATCCAGCTTCAAACTGGGAAGGGGCAAAGTAAACGCCTTCTCTTAGCATTCCTTGGTAGAACCTTGCAAATTTTTCGTTGTCACTCTTCTTCGCATCCGAAAAGTCATAAACAGGCCCTTCTGTGAAGAAAAAGCCAAACATCCCTCTTATGTATCCACCACACATGGCATGCCCAGCCTTCTTTCCAGCATCCACAATGCCTTGGACAAGTTCACCACTAATCTTATCCAAGTGCTCATAGCTTCCAGGCTCCTTCAGCCGCTTAAGAGTGTGGATTCCGGCTGTCATCGCTAACGGATTCCCACTCAAGGTACCTGCCTGGTACATCGGTCCAGCTGGCGCAACCATCTCCACGATGTCCCTCCTCCCACCATATGCACCGACAGGAAGACCACCACCGATGATCTTACCTAGAGTCGTCAGATCGGGAGTTATTCCAAAATACTCCTGCGCACCACCGTAAGACAAGCGGAATCCCGTCATGACTTCGTCGAAGATGAGGAGAGCATCATTATCTTTCGTAATCTGGCGCATGGCTTCGAGGAAACCAGGTTTAGGAGCAATGTAGCCTGAATTTCCCACAACAGGTTCCAGAATAATGCCAGCGATCTCCCCCTTGTGGGTCATGAAAAGCTCTTCCACGGCAGAGATGTCGTTGAATGGAGCAGTCAGAGTGTCTATGGTGGCTGCTCTTGGAACACCAGGAGAATCGGGGAGCCCTAGAGTAGCAACACCACTGCCGGCCTTCACAAGGAAGGGATCAGCATGACCGTGATAGCAACCCTCGAATTTGATTATTTTCTCCCGCCGAGTGAAGGCGCGGGCCAATCGGAGCACGCCCATGCATGCTTCTGTGCCGGAATTGACAAACCGAACCATTTCTATGCATGGAACTGCAGAAATAACCATCTCAGCCAGAACATTCTCCAGAAGACAGGGAGCACCAAAACTGGTTCCCTTTTTCATTGTCTCGGCAAGGGCAGCCAGGACCTGCAGGCAGATATTCGGGGCCACATAAGAAATGAATTGCGGCACCATGAATGTGATATGCAGTAGATAGATGGACAACGCCAAATGAATCATCATGCTTAAGTACTTTCACATTTTGGTAAATCAGAAGTTCCTAGAAACTTTTTCTTACTTCTGGCCCAATCTAAATCATCTTTCTAGGTACTTAAGCACGCTTTACTCAGAGCGAAAATCAACTTAGACCACAAAGAGATGTAGACACTGGTTCCGTCCATTGCAACAGCTAGCAAGACACGATGTTTTAAGTTGAAGGCAACTAAAGACAGATATCAAACTCCAAGAATTGCTATTCATTAAAAGACAAGATGCGAGACATTTTTTGAGGTTACTGAAATCTGGATGCCAGCAACGCAAGGCGGTGAGAAAGAACAGGACCTCATCATCAGCATACCTAGTAATGGCAGGACCCCATGACCCGACCAAATGAATCACCATGTTTAAGTACTTTCACATTTTTCTGCTTCACTCAGAATGAATGTCAACTTAGAGCACAAAGAGATGTAGACACTGGTTCCACCAAATGCAACAGGAACCAAGACACGATGGTTTAAGTTGAAATTCAGCCAAAGACAGATTAAAAAAAACCCTGAGAATGATTTATTGAAAGATACAATGCGAGATGATGTTTGAGTTCAATATTATCTGGATGCCAGCAATGCGAGGCAATGAAAAAGAACAGGACCTCATCATCGGCATGACCAATAATGGCAGGACCCCAAGACCCGACATAGTCGATATACTCGTTGCCATCAATGTCCCACATGCGAGATCCCTTGACAGAATCCATCACAATAGGCTGGCCACCCACGGATTTGAATGCGCGGACGGGGGAGTTCACACCTCCAGGCATCAATTCCTATCAACAACAGAAACATATGCATTATTTATCATCGCCACCACCACCAAAATGATATACAAAGAAAGCCTGCAACGGTACACTCAAAGCACCATAGAAAAACACCCGCATCTCAAATGGAGTAGCACTAGCATTGTATAAAGTGATCAAATTGACTCCAAATTGTCACTCGCATCAGCTTAAAACGCACTGGGTCAATGCTTGGCGGACAAATACAAGCTGTCAACCTCAATGTAATCAAATGGGTACCAGCAGCAGCGAAATGGGACCCCCAAAATCTTCTCCCGGAGGCGTTTCCAACGAAAAGGGTCGACTAGAAAGATCGGATTTTTTTCTTATATGGGTTTCCGAATTACCTTGGCGGCGGCGAAAGCTTCTTCGGATTTCTGGAGGGTGAAGGCCTTCTTCTTCTCGTCGAGAGAGACGGCCATTCTCACGCAAGCGCGGGAGGAGGGCCTGGGAAGCTGCTTGGAGGAGGAGGAGGAGGAGGAGGAGGAGGAGGACGGCCTGGCCGTGACGGTAAGCCCCACCACCCCGATTCCGCTGGCGGCAGAAGCCATTGTTGGACCCGTATCAGCTGCTCCCTCCGCCCGTCAAAAACAACAGTAAGACCGAGAGGATAAGAAAATTTCTCCTTTCTCCTCCGCTCTCTCTATCTCTCTTATTCCATTCGCTTCCTAGCTTTGCAGAAAGTTCCTGATCTGCTTAGTAGGGGTATGCTATCGGCATAACCACCGTTGGATCAGGTTCTGGTTCATCTGGACCGTCCATTCGGGTGTTGTTTGGTATTCCCATCCCAAAATCTCAGCGGTTCGTTATTGGCAATTGATCTCAGACGTTCAGATCGTTGACTCCGCGTGTGAGTGTCGGAGTAAGGGCGGCCGACAGCCACCACCACCCCGCCTTGTGGCGGCTGGCCCTTGCCGCCGCAACGAATAGAAAAAGAAAATCATGAAATAAGACCCTATTCGTCGTGAATAGAGTGATCCGACCCTTAGAATTTGCCGAATATCGATTAGATTATTAACATTTATAAAAGCAATCGGGCTTTTCACATCTTAATATAACAACACGGCTCAAAATAACTCTTACTGGAATCTCGTTAATGGTAAGATTGACGAAAGAGAGAAACATATCTCATGGATCAACCGATTTGATGATTTTGATTTACCTTCCTTTAACTGATGTTCCCTTCTTTCTTCTATTGTGTTTGTAGAAGTTTACTAACCCGCTTTTCTTTTTCTTTTTTTCTTTACGAAAATTCTTTAGTATTTGAGTACCTCAATAAATTTAATGCCTGAGATTTTAATTTAAAAGAATGACCGTGAGGTCTACACTGTGATGTACATGGGAAAATTCACTTACAATCCTCTCTCTAAAATTCAATCTCTAATCATTTTATGTCATGATCAATATTAAAGTCGCAAAGATTGAATGTTTAACCTTATGTCATAGCTTTCTGCAATAATCTACTGTTTCTGTTTGATGAAAATTGTAGGTAGAGCAAAACCCAGTACACAAATTAGCTTCAGTACAAAAGCAAAACCCAAACGATCGAACAAGTCAGGCTTGGCATTAATGACCCAAAACGATGTTGGTTAACATGTGTTGCCCCAAATTATAAACCCTAATTTGGACAGATCAAGTTTCTCCAAACCCTAAATTTTCAAATCCCTCTTCTTCTGTTCCTTGAATGAGCGAACTCTCATCTCGATTTGGCATGTTCTGGCAAGCCACGAAGAAGTTGCTCAATTGGCCCATCCTAGCCTCCGTCACCGCGTGGGCTCTGTCCCACCCCTTCTCTGTGGATGTCCCAGCGGCGCAGACAATTAACGCACATTCGTGGAGGCGTGGAAGAAGCTGATCCCCAACATCGACCCTCCCATAAAAATCAATTCAAGATATCACTTGCACGTTTGGTGATGTGCACACAGGTGACCTCCATTCGATTTTCTCGCCAATGCTCACCATGGAAGATCATCTAGTTCAATGAATATAACCAGGAACAAAACAGAGGCAAGTTAGCTTTTGTTCGGTAACAATGGGATATAGTAGAAAATTGTGCTCAAGTTAATGAGAAGCGTTAACCATACAAGACATGCTGAAACACGCTCCAATTAATCTAGAATCTTCAGAAAAATTTATGCAAATCTAGTTTCGGTATTTCATTGATGAGGGTCTCAGGGGAGGGTCTTATATGCATAACTAGAGCAAGGTTTCGGTTCCATGAAAGCACATTAGTAGAAATCCCTATCAAATCATCAATAATTACTTCAACGCTATTCAGTTCGAGTCCTCTCGATCGAAATACAAAGTGAAACAGGGGAGATCTAAGGTTGTAAGGTAATGAAAAAAAACGGCATCGGGTGGTGGCAACTGTAAGGGCCTCAACTGGACTTGAATCGGCGATAAGGAGCGTTGTGATAGCAGAGACGAGTGAGAAAGAAGAGTTGGATTTCGCTAGTGGGCTGGACACACCGCCAAATAGATCCTGGCAATAGTGCTCTTGAGAGACCTCATTCAATGCTGCTGCAAAAAACGAGGGTTCGAGGATTAGACGAGCTCATCAGATGCAACGCTCATTGGAGCGGATGATGGGATCCAGTGATGGAAGCTCAACTTTGGGGAGATAGGCAACTCAGTTTTTAGTTTAAAAATATGACATGGAATCGTTTTTATTATAAAAAATGCCAGATTAGATTTAAAAAAATTATTTATAAAAACCACTAATTATCTTGGTAAGAATTTCTTATCGAAAGTACTCAAGTGATTTTTCTATTCAATTTGACACTTAAGCGATTTTGTGAAAATTTTGGCGCTCCACGCAATTTTTAGCATTTCTAATCCTTCTATCAAGTCACCGATAAAAATTCGACTAAAGTTTTTATTTTGACATTTTTGTGTAGACCATATAAATACCCCTCCTAGTACTGAACGGAGAGTCTCTCTTGCGCGGAAGCTTCCCCGTTTCGTCTTCCGACAGCTCAGCCGCAAGCGAGCGACGGAGAGAGCAAGAGGGACGGCAATGGCGAATCCTTCTAGCCGGTTGCTCCTCTCTACTTCCCTCTCCCGACGCATTCGGCGCATTTCGTCCTCTTCCTCCTCTTCCTCTTCTGCCTCGTTTGAACCCTTCGAACCTCCGCCCGCCGTCGCGCCTCGGAGAGTCGTCGTCACCGGTGAGTTCGCACGGCCCGCTTCCTTGCTCTCCCTCGCCCGCCCCCTCTGGCCGCTCCTTCTGTTCAACTTCAAGCTCAAATCTGTTCATTTTTTCACCTCGGACGGAGGACGTGCTCCGATGTTCGACGAACTTAATTATACCGATAGAGGTGTGGTGTAACGTTAATGCTCTTGGTGGATTGAAGGTTTGGGAATGGTGACTCCGCTCGGTTGCGGAGACGAAACAACGTGGAAGCGTCTGATAGAGGGGAAATGCGGGGTTAGAGCGATCACGCCCGATGCTCTCAAGATGGATAATTTCGATAGGGAGATGCGGTTGCATACGTTCGAGCGGCTGACATCCAAAGTCACCGCGACGGTGCCCAGCGGTACCGAACAAGGCGAATTCAATGAGGGTTTGTGGCTCAATTCCAAAGTAAATCTGTTCCCCGTGACTATCTGTATTCTTTGCTTTTACATGTATTTTCCTTCTGCAATGATGTACCTTCATGTGCACGTTATTCGGCAATGGGGATTCTCACCCAAGAGTGGAGTGTAGATTGATGGCAGATTGCGTAAATTTAAACTTATAGTAATTGACTTTCGCCTTGCTGTGCGACATGGATGATGCAAGATGAGTGGTCGATGGAAGAAAGCCGGTTTTTCATTTTAGTTTTCTTATTGAGACCGAAAAGCAGTTGCGCTGCATGCTTATTCAATGCACCAATTTCAAGCAAATGTTATACATGTGAACTAGACATTTTGAATCTGACCAAAAAAAACTGGACATTTTGGAAGCTGCTTATGTCTGATTAGAATTCTTAAGTTTGTAACCATCTTACGATGTTGCTGTGGACCGTAATGAACACATGGGAGATTGTATTACTCTCCAATGCCGTGGCATATTCTCCGACTTCTTTTAATGCGATTGGCACAGGCAGGTCTGGCTTGACAAATGTCTGCTTTAACTGCTGTGGTAGTACTTTAATTTACTGCTGGCAGTGATATACTGAAATTTAGAAGTTAGTAATCCGATAGAGTTGGGGGCACTTGATCACATTATGCTTGATCATGATTTTGTAGTAGGTGGAAATGATATGCATATGCTTTGCTACACTTGATCACATTTTGCTTGATCACTCCATTTTCCATCAGGATGAGGAACTCCTGCGATATACCAAATCAGTCCCATCATCTGCTCATGCCATAGGCTGTTAATTCCGAAAGAATTCATTCACGCAATGCTGCATATTGAATTTTTTCCGTTCTCAATTTTCTGTTTAGGATCATCGTTCGATTGCAAGATTCATAGGCTATGCACTCTGTGCTGCTGATGAGGCTTTAAGAGATGCAAAATGGATAACCACTGAACAGGAACAGAAAGGAATGACGGTGATCAATATATTTCTTGCAGATACTTTGGAAGAATACTATGCTTTGTAAATTCTTTGGTGATGTACCTTCTTTTAACTTGAAGAACGCCAGGGGGTTTCTATTGGAGGGGGAACTGGAAGCATCAGTGACATACTGAACGCAGCGCAAATGATCTGTGAGAAGGTTTATATTACCATTCTGTCAGTCTTTTACAAAGCATTAACTCTTCCTGTGGTCTCGAACCTGATAAATTGCCTTCTTCTATGATGATGGAAGCTTGAATATCTTGCTCTTGTTGCAGCGCCTTCATCGACTTAGCCCTTTCTTTATTCCAAGGATTTTGATCAACATGGCATCGGGTCATGTGAGCATGAAATATGGTTTCCAGGTGAGTATACAACTGTGGCCAGATGATTTTGTACGATAAAACTATCCAAAGACACAGCAGCAGAATTTTCTGCTGATGTCTCACTGCGTCACTCAATCTCCTAATAAAGATATGACAGTTGACATATATGCTTCTCTTCCTCTTCCCTCCAATCTTTAAGCTTATTTTCCCGACTGATCATGTGATTCTTTTACCAAACCTAGACTTCCTCCATGTATCTTAGAATTCTCAGAAAACATCTCATTGTACTTTACTCTCATATGGTGGTCTTTTATTCAGTCTTTATTCATTTTTCAACTGATCACATATCTTTAAAAAATACATAATCGAGTCAATCTGTAAGTTAATACCCTTGCACGGTCCACTGTTTGCCTTCATATAGGGGCCCAATCATGCTGCAGTAATAGCTTGTGCAACTGGGGCACATTCAATAGGTGATGCTGCAAGGATGATTCAATTTGGAGATGCAAATGGCATGGTTGCTGGGGGTACAGAGTCCAGCATAGATGCTTTATCTATTGCATGATTTTGCAGGTAAGCGCTTGCTGAATGGCATATTTAATTTCCAGGTGGTAGCTCTGGAATAGTAATTCCTCTTCTTCAGGAAACCCTGGTTTATCCTTTCTTTTATCTTCCTTATTTTTTGGTCCAGTTAAGCCTATTTAATGCCAGGGATTTGCAGGTCAAGGGCTCTGACCACAAAGTACAATTCCTGCCCAGAGGAATCTTCGCGGCCATTTGACTGTAGTCGAGATGGTTTTGTGTAAGTAAACACTTTTTACTTACTATTGGAAATTGCTGCTTTCAGGTGATTAGTAATGTTCTTTATCTAGCATTCACTTGAAAATCAGAATTGGTGAAGGTTCAGGTGTCATGGTGTTGGAGGTGAGTTGAAGATCTCTTTCTTTGCAAATTATCTTTATTCTTTACCTGTTCTTTGACTTTCAACTGAGTTGCCATCTTGTTTTTTCCCCTTGTAGGAACTTGAGCATGCAAAGAAAAGAAAAGCAAAGATATATGCTGAGTTCTGTGGTTTTGGGATGTCAGGTCATCTGTCAGAGACTCATAACTGTCAAGAAAGAAACTAACAGTTTTGTAAGAGTGCATTGTTTTCTTGTTTCTTACTCTAGCAGTGTTTCAGGGGATGCTTATCACATTACTGAGCCACACGGCGATGGAAAAGGTGCCATTTTGGCAATGACGCGTGCACTAAAGCAGGTATGGGAACGATCCACAATAAGTCTGGTCATATCGAAAATTTTGGGCGCTGGTGAACATTGAATGGGGTGGTGCAATGTTACGATTTAACTATCTCCTGTTAAGTTCAGCTTTATTGCAAAATTTTCTATTGGATCTACATTATAGTAGACCTTCAACACCATGCTATGCTCATAAATATTTCTCAATAGTATCTCTAGTTTCTTTTGTTTGCTCAACATGATTGCGAATAATGAGCCTGAGATGTCATCTTTGCAGTCAAATGTTCGTGCTAACCAGGTGGATTATGTAAATGCACATGCGACGTCTACGCCTTTGGGTAAACTTCATAGCTTCTTGCTGATTGATATGATTATCAGTTGTCTTGATAAGTTAATGCATGAGAAATTCCACAGCATGGCTGATGACAAGAAAAACTTTTGTGCAGGTGATGCAGTGGAAGTGAAAGCAATAAAAACAGTATTTTCTGGCCATGCAACATCAGGTGCATTGGCCCTGTCCTCCACTAAGGTAATTCTTTTGCTTAAATAGGTTCTTTTCATTGAACGAAAAGGGCTTTCTTGTGGCGTAGTAGTGACCAATAGACCTGCTTTACAGTAGTGTGGTCGGCAAATTTCTGTAAATTGACCAAACAATCAACTTTTGTTTCAGTTCTCGTTGTTCAGAATGCTAATTTATACTTGCATAAGGCTATACAGTTTGTGTACTTTTCAATGGTTTCTAGTTTAATTTTTTGCCCTAGTTCTAGTTTAATCTAATTGGAAATGCTTATAATTGTATATGTTTTGTCGTGCCATTTGCCAACTTCAGATTACTCTTTACTTGGTGATGTTCAGATAGGGGGCATTTTCAATGTAGTCGCCATTGATTCAATTGCTATGCTCATTACACATTGACTGTCGATAGGGTTTTTTTCTTGTTCTTTCTGGGGTTTCTGTTAACTACAGGGTGCTATTGGTCACCTGGTTGGAGCGGCTTGAGCGGTGGAAGCAAGTTTCGCAGTTTTGGCAATACACAGAGTGAGGAATCTTTTTCCATTTTACCAATAAAAAAGAGTAAATCTTTCTTGCCTTCCTGGAAAGGGAAGCTGGAAAATAACTTGCTCCTTGAGGGCATAACTGCCTTTATATGACTGACAAAAAGTGAGATTTTAATGGATACGAACATCTGTTGGCTTTAGCTTTACCAAAAAAAAAAAAACATCTGTTGGCTTTAGTATCTTTTATGCTTACATGAGTTCCACTGGAATTTCCGTGTAGGCCATAGTTTTGACAGAAGAAAATGTAGTATTATGGTCAAATGGATGAAGCAGTTCATGGTTTTACCATTTCCAGTTTTTTGAGCATAATGTTACTACTTTGTACGTACAGATGCATTGTCCTTAGGTCTGAGCATCTTGGTAGACATACCCTTCTGCGGCTTCAAAAGTTATGACTAAGTTGGGTCACTTTCACTTCTATGAACTATAATTGCAAGTCTAAGTGGGTGGTCATGGTGTTCTTGCAGGGAATTGCACCTTTGACTCTCAATGTTACCAAACCTGATCCAGTGTTCAGTGATGCTTTCATGCCTTTGACTGTTTCGAAGGAGATGGCAGTGAGAGCAGCAATGTCCAATTCTTTTGGCTTCGGAAGGACGAATACGTCACTACTGTTTACCTCTGCCCCGTAGCTTAGCTTAGATCAAGTCGTGGCACTATACTCTTGCTTGTGAAATGTGAAGAGACTGTTCGATGGAAACTGCAGATGCAATTGTAGCAAAGCATGAATGCCAAAAATTGAGGCCAAGAGATTTTTCTTTTTCCTGGACCGACAGGGCCAGGGGGATGAGATAATAACAGGAAATGGTTCATTGTTAGTCTTGTAGGGTGAACAGCAAAGTGATATGAGATTCTGGTTGTTTCTTGTTCATGGTACGATGAGCACATTGGTCGATTTGTTTTGGGGCAGACAGGTGACCTGATGTAAAGGGAAGAAGTGGCTTCTGGCTTCCCTTACCTTAAAATTAAGCGACTTTGTTGTATGGCCAGTCTGTATTTTTCTTTTTTGTGGCACTGAAGTCGTGATTTTGCATGAAGTTCCTTTACCCTCAAAATTGGTAATCCTCGTCATCCTCCTCCTTTTGGTTTTTCGGTCCCAAAATGGGTCATCTTTCATTGGTCCTCCATATATTCTCAGCCGGCTCACTCTATTTTCACACTCTAAATGGTCGCGACGCTCCCTTACTCGAAGAGAGCTGACAGTCAAAATTATACAGAGAAAGGTGGAAACATATTGTTAAATGAAAATTGCAATGTTACATTGGTTCATAGTTTTGATTTTATTCTCGCACCTTACGGTATTTCCCTTTCCTTTTTATGCCCAACTTTTTTTTTTTTTTTTGCTTCTTCTACACCCGTCACTTGTGTAAGAAAAGGCATACTCGGGTGTAAGCGTCCTAGGGCTTGGCTGACTTGTTCGATCGTTTGGATTTTTCTTTTGTACTTAAGCTAATTTGTGTACTGGGTTTTGCTCTACCTGCAATTTTCATCGAACAGAAATTGGAGATTGCAGAAGGTTTTGACATGAGGTTAATCATTCAATCTTCGCAACTTTAATATTGATCATGACATAAAATGATTAGAGATTGACTTTTAGAGAGCGGATTGTAAATAAATGTTCCCATGCACATCACAGTGTAGACCTTACGGCCATTCTTTTAAATTAAAATCTTGAACATTAAATTTATCCATGCACTCAAATACTGAAGAATTTTCGTAAAGAACAAAGAAAAAGAAAAGCGGATGTGTAACGAACACAATAGAAGAAAGAAGGGAACAACAACTAAAAAGAAAGTAAATCAAAATCATCAAACCGGTTGATCCACAAGATATCTTTTCCCTTTTTATCAATCTTACCATTAATGAAATTCTACTAAGAATTATTTAGAATTGTAGAAAATTGAGGATGTGTCTAAAGAAGGCATTAAGGCCGTCGTTACATTAACATATGAAAAACCCGGCTGCTTTTATACATGCTAATCATCTGATCGATATTCGCCAAATTCTAAGGGTGGGGTCTCTCGGTTCACCGCTACTAGAGTCTTATTTTATTATTTTCTTTGTCATACATACCATTGCGGCGGGGAGGGCCCGCCGCCACAAGCCAGGGTGGTGGCTATTGGCCGCTCTCACTCGACACCTCGCACGCAGAGTCAACGATTTGAACAGCCGAGATCAATCGTTAAGAACCGACCGCTGAGATTTCGGGATGGAACACCAAACATCTGAGTGAACGGTCCAGATGAAACTGTACTTGATCCAACGGTTGTTATGTCAATGGCATACCCCTACGACGCAGATCAGAAACGTTTTTGCGATGCTTGGAAGGTTTGCAAGCGCCACGTCAACGGCTGACGTGGCGTGAGCTTATTTGTTAATAACCAATTACGAATTGACACATGGAATCAAAAAAGAATAAATTAAAAATCCCCCAAATCCACCTAGATTTCTCTTTTCTTCCTCTTCCATCTTCACGACAAGCCTACGCCTCCTTCCGCCATGGCCACCGGTGGAGCCGGAGTTGCTGGTGCCGCATCTCTCCACTTTGGCCGTCTCCTCCGCCCGGTGCCCCACTTCCAGATCTGGCGGCGAGGGACTGGATTTGGTAAAGAGAGAAGCCATGGCTGAAGATCTCTCTCCTTCCATCACTCAACAGAGAATCCATGGGCTGTAAGTGTGTGTACCAGATATGGAGCCTTAGGCCACGCGAGATGACGGTTTGTTCACCCGCGACAACGGAGGGGGAGACGCGGAGGTCGACGTCTCGTATGGCGCTCTTCAACCATTTGCTGAACAGTGTTAGACGGCCCATATGGCTCAGTCGAGCGCCTTAGGATCACCATAACGATATATTAACGGTACGATAAAAGGATGGATAGAATTTGTGTACCTGATTTGGATTACATCGGTCTGGATGCGGAAATGACGTTGAATCGGTGCCGTAAGTTTTCTCCTTTGTCACCCGCGAAGTCCCGGCGCTATGAAACCGCCTCAGCCACCTCACGGAAGCCTTAGGTGAGTTTGAGAGCGTTTAAGATAGATTGGAGAGAGTTAGGTTCAGAGGAGGGACCTGCAGCTCTATTTATAGAGTTTTCAGCCAAGCCCTCTCATAACGGGCTGGGCCGGGCCGAACTCGGCTCACACAAGCCGAGTCCATATCTGATCAATTAAGAAATCTTATATCCAAACTTGTTAGATCAAACCCATAAGCGGGTAATAACAATCTCAATTAATGTAATCCATATTAGGAAAACGTTACATTCTCCCACTTGAGCTATATTAATTGAAATCGTACCTTATGTGTACCTTTATTTGGTCTATGGATAATTCTTAATAGTCAATCCGATTCCATAAAGTTTCAAACACGGAATCATGGCGGTAACTGCATGTAATCATGTAGAGCCTTCCATGGTCACAAGTGTCTTAAACTTTATTGATATTGATTCGATATGGTTGTGTGGCAAACGGATGACACCTCATAAAGAATGATACCTCATGTGTCATCCCCTTTGTGAGTCCTCATTCTCTTTCCTTAAGTGTCACAAAAACCTAATGTCTCACTAGAGAATATCTTTATGGTTCCAATGAACCTACATTTGTCTTATTATTATTGTTAACATTACTTTATGTGTAATAAGACATATCCTTAAGGCCAATAACTGAATGCCCATAGCCTTTACTCAAGGTTTACACAGTAACTTAAGATTTTCACCTTATATGTGTATTTAACATGACAACAATGCATTCAGAAATACCTTATTGAATGCAAATGAGTTGATACACATCCAAAATGTTACAGAGAGTAACTGAACATAGATGTAAACTTTATTAGAGCATAAATTAAAAACAGCTCCCACTAAACAATAGTATCCCATGATACTCCTAAACCCATGCTAACGACATGTTGTTCAAAAATACAAGGGCGAAGGCCTTTAGTTAGTGGATTTGCCACCATATCATCTGTGGAAATGTGCTCTACTATAATGTCATCATCCCTGACTTTTTCCTTTATGGTCAAGTACTTGACCTCCATATGCTTAGATCCCTTAAGACCTTTGACACTGCAGAGTTATCGTCACAATACAACTGTATGGGTCGATCCATAAAATCAAAAACGGTCAACTTCCTAATGAGATTTCGGAGCCAAATTGCCTGAGGAGAGGCCGAAAAGCATGCTACAAACTTCGCTTGCATGGTAGAAAATGTCATTGATTTCTGTTTCTCACTTTTCCATGATACTGCACCTCCTGCTAACTTAAAGACGTAACCCGTTGTCAACTTTTTTTCATCCTGACAGCCAGCAAAGTCTAAATCCGAATACTCTACCAGTTGTAGGTCTTGAACATGTCTGTTGATCAGCACATAGTCTTTTGTCCTCTTTAAGTACCTCAAAACCTTCTAGGCAGTAACCCAATGATCGTGTCCTGGATTCAACCGATATCTGCCTAGAAGTCCTGTTGTAAAAGTAATGTCTGGTCTAGTGCAAACTTGAGCATACATGATACTTCCAACTGCACTAGCATAAGGTATGTCCTTCATTTGGGTTTCTCAACATCTGTATGAGGACACTGTGACAGACTCAGTTTATCACCCTTTACGACAGGAGCAATTCCTGGCCTGCAGTGCTGCATACTGAATCTTTCTAGAATATGATCAACATATGTCCTTTGAGACAAACCCAATACTCGGCAAGAACGATCCCTATGGATCTCAATGCCTAGGACAAAAGACGCCTCATTAAGGTCATTCATGTCAAAATCTTTCGACAACATTCACTTTGTTTCATGTAGTAATCCAATATCACTACTCGCAAGCAAGATGTCATCTAAATAGAGTATGAGAAAAATAAATTTCCTCCCACTGACCTTGCTGTATATACACTGATCCAACTTGTTTTCAACAAAGCCTAATGAAGTGACAACACTATGAAACTTCAAATACCATTGTCTAGAAGCTTGCTTGAGGCCATAAATAGATTTCTTCAATCTACACACAAGTTCACCTGAATCATCAGCTGCAAAACCTTCGGATTGCACCATATAGCCTTCCTCATCAAGGTTTCCATTTAAAAAGGCAGTCTTAACATCCATCTGATGTAATTGCATATCAAAACGAGTTGCCAATGTTATGATCACTCTAAAAGAATCCTTAGATGATACTGGTAAAAAAGTCGCCTCATAATCTACTATTCTCTTTGAGTGAAATTTTTAGCTATCGGTCTGGCTTTGAATTTATCAATCTTTCCTTTGGAGTCTCTTTTAGTCTTGTATATCCATTTGCAACCAATGGGCTTGTAACCTTTAGGCAATTCAACAAGCTCCCAAATACCATTATATTTCATAGACTGAATCTCGTCTTTCATTGCATCCACCCACATATTTGATTGAGGATAAGAAATTGCATCTGAATGAGTTACTGGATCAACCACGCAGCCTATATCGTAGTCATGCTCTCCCAGATAGACCATATAATCCGGTGGTATTGTTGATCGTCTCTGCCTGATAGATCTCCCGAGTGAAGCTACTACTTCCTCATCCTGCACTCGAGGGGTTTGAAATATTTCATCAGGAGCTGTTTCACAGGATCCTAGACCATAACAGGCTCAGTCTGTGATGTAGGGTTCTCCATTATCGTCTGTATAGGTAGAGAGAAGACACAAGAGTACCTATCATAACATTATCCTCAATAGTCTGAGAGCAACTACCTCCTTCGGCCACATCAAAATCTAGAAACTTCGCTGTCCGTGATTCCACAATTCTTGTGCCTCCATGGGGATTATAAAACCGATACCCCTTCGAATGATCTGGGTAAGATACGAAGTAGCATTGAGTGGTTCTTGATTCCAACTTGCTCAATGTTGGATTGTATAACTTTACTTCTGCAAGACACCCCTAAACTTTAAGATGATTTAGGCTAGGTTTACGTTCAGTCCATAATTTAAAAGGAGTTTTTGGAACAGTTTTGGTAGGAACACGATTTAGAATGTAGAGAGCTGTTCTCAAAGCCTCACCCTACAGAAAATCAAGTAAGTTCGTCCTGCTAATCATACTCCTCATCATGTCCATAAGGATGCGATTCCACCTTGTGGCTACACCATTTTGTTCAAGACTCCCCAGCATAGTAAATTGAGTAAATATTCCAAAATCTTCTAAATATTTGGCAAATGACCCTTTCAATTGTCCAGCATCGCCATGCCTGCCATAATACTCATCACCTCGATCAAATCTGATAACATTTATAATTTTTCCAAGCTGTTTCTCGATTTCAGTCCGAAAAATTTTGAACTTGTCAAGAGACTCAGACTTCTCCTTAATCAAGAACAGACAACCATATCGGGAATAGTCGTATGTAAATGTGATGAAATGGAAATTTCTACACAATATTGCTGTATAGGGTCCACTGATGTCAATGTGAATGACTTCCAATAGGTCAGAGCTACGGACTGCAGTTTTCTTCTTTATCTTGGTCATCTTACCCTTACAATAGTCTACGCAAGTATCTAGGTCACTTTCAAGAGTAGGCAGGATGTTTGTCTTTATTAGCTTTTCCACTCTTTACTTAGAAATGTGACCAAGTCGTTTATGCCACAATGCATAAGACTGTTCCTTAGGTAGATGTTTTTTGGAAAAAACCATTTCAACTGTATAATCGATGTATATATCATTGGGAGATAAACACAATCTGTACAATTTATTCGATATGTTGCAGTACCTAACCTTATTTGAATCAAAGAACATAAAAACCACATTGTTCTTTATTTCAAAAGAGTAGCCACAAACATCCAAACTTGATACGGAAACTAAGATCCATCTGAAGGAAGGCACATAAAAGGTGTTTCTTAACATCATATTAAAACCAGAATCCAAAATTAATATGACATCTCCCACGAACTCGATGTCGACTCTTTTATTGTTTCCTACAGCGAGCATCCTGATTTGGCTTCCTTCTGTTTGTGAATCCCTATATGATATACGCAACATAATTAATTGCACCGCTATCTAGCCACCAAGAATTGGATGGAGCTTCTAATCGGTTGGATTCACAAACAAATGCCAAAGAATTAATACCTGACTGCTCACGCTTGGATAACCAAGTTTTATATCTACTGTAGTCTTTCTTCATGTGACCCTTCCTCCTACAAAAGTAGCAGTGAATACCATTCTTCTTCAAAAGTGTTTTCTCAGGACCCAAATGATCCAAATGACCGGTGGTTTCAGAAGTTCCTTTCTGAGTACGATTCTTGAACTTACTACTCTTTCTGCTACTGGAACTAGAGGCATAGAAAGCAAGATTCCCTTTATCTTTCTTCAATTTCTCTTCCTCTGCCACCATCCTAACTATCAGGTCATTGACCGACCAGTTTTCATCTTGGGAATTACAGTTGGTCTTTATAATTCTAAACTCAGTAGGAAGGGTGTTCAGGGCTTGATGCATAATGTAAGCATTAGAAAGGATAATCTCATGAACCTTTAGTTTCGTCTGGAGGTCTACCATTCTAAGGACGTAATCCCTAACCCACTTGAACCATCATACCTCATATTATTGAGTAACTGCATGTATATCCCAGCTTCGGCATTAGATGAGTCACGGTTCAGGGAGAAGATGACTGTTAAAAAATAAGCAATGTTTATAATCATCATCATGTGAGTACTTTTCTGAGAGTTACACATATCATCATATATTCCATCATCATGTGAGTACCTTTGGGCAGAATACATGATATGCAATTGTATATCCTCTACATTACAACGGCCAGGAGAATATATTCCAATCTTTTATAAATTCACCACCTTTGGATGTATAAACCACTAGGATAAGTCAATCCTTACGCATGCTGTATATGCACCCCTCCATGAACCAATACATAATCACATCCTTTGGGAGCATAATAACACATTAGAACATGAGATATCCTAACAATACGAGACTAATATTTCTCAAACTCAATCAAGTGCGCCACTTTGGTGGTCACTATCAAATTGAATCATTGAAGCTCTCATACTAAGGCATAAACTTTATGTTACACATATACTATATAGATATAATTCTAGACTGGAAGACATGGGCAATGTCTCTAAAATTACATACCATGCTAATTACATTGCTCTATACATTGATATATGTCAAATCTTATACATATTATCAATGAAACATGATCTACACGTCCTTATGTCATCATATAGATGTAAGCTTTAATCTATAGCTCTTACACCATAGAGAAATACAGAAAAATACGAAAACATACGCGCATATAGGGTTCCGAAAGTATTTTCACATCCTTAAAAGTATCAAATATGTAAAATAAATATACTAAAGTGTAAAGAATCTTTACACAATAAGCCGGTACCTTGCACGCTCCAATTGGAGGCCGGATGCACCTTCACGTGCCTCCTAAAGGCGCGACGCATGGGCTTCACGCGCCGGCACTTAAGCAAGCCAAAAAGGCCGGTTCGACCGGTCTGACCATCGACTGGTCCGACCGGTTCTACCACTGATCGGTCTGACAGCTTACCGATCCGACTAGTTAACCGGTTCGATCAATAGGGTCGGGTCCAGGTCGGGTCAACGGGTCGGACCTGGGTCGGGTTAATGGGTCGGACCCTGGGTTAGGTCTGGAGTCGGGTTGTGTCAATCGGATCGACCCCGCTCGCAGAAACCCTAGCGCGTGCGTTGCAAGCGCTTGGGAATACCCGCCCGTGTGCTGCCAAGGCTCTTCGACGCCCCGGCGAGTGGCGGCGCGTGCGGCCACTTCCGGTGGTCCCTGGTGGCGACCGACCACTCATTTTACTCGTCTCGCGACGATCTATCCAAATATATGATTTATTCTAACATTCAATGAATGAAAAAAATAAAAACACATACGAACAGTACCGGCCCATTTCTCGACTATGGCGGCACTGATACCACATGTTAGACGGCCCGTATGGCTCGGCTGAGCGGCTTAGGATCACTATAGCGAGATATTAACGGTACGGTAAACGGATGGATAGAATTTATGTACCTGATTTGGATTCCATCGGCCTGGATACGAAAATGACGATGAACCTGTGTCGTAGGTCTTCTCCCTTATCACCCCCGAAGGCCCGGCACTATGACACCGCCTCAGCCAGCTCACGAAAGCCTTAGGTGAGTTTGAGAGCATTTGAGAGAGATTAGAGATAGTTAGGTTCAGAGGAGGGACCTACAGCTTTATTTATAGAGTTTCCAGCCATGCCCTCTCATAACGGGCCGGCTCGAACTCGGCCCACACAAGCCGGGCCCATATCCGACCAATTAAGAAACCTTATATCCAAATTTATTAGACCAAACCCGTAAGCGGGTAATAACAATCTCAATTAACGTAGCCCACATTACGAAAACGTTACAAACAACTCTATTTTTTCAGTTTGCTCACTCTGCCCCTTCTCTAGTGGGCTAAGCATTTTCTTCAGTTTGCTGAACGTGTACTTTTTCTTCCTCTCCCCCTCCCCTCTTTCACGTAGGCTACACTTTTTCTTCTTCTTCCGTTTGCTGAACATTACAAAATGGGTCCATTTTCTTCCTCTCCCCCTCTCCTCTCTCCGTAGGCTAGTTTGCTGATCATTCAAAAAATGGGTCCATTCCAGACAACGCACTAACTAAAATGGTTCCTGCAGATTGAGCATTTTGCCCTAGAGTGAAGCACTCTGCTCTTCAAGGTGATTTTGAGTGGACCAGCTCGCCTCCTTATCTTGCTGATTTCACGCAGCAATGGGATCATCTGGTGAGTCCCTCCTCTTAAGCTAATGTCTCTTTGGCTAAAATTTGATATCTCCGCTGATGTTGTTGTTGTTGTTTTCATTGATGTTTCTGTTGATGTTGATGTCTCTGTTGATGTTGTTGATGTTGCTTTCGTTGATGATGAGCTGCAAATGAAAAAAGTTTTAAGGCAGAGTCACCCCATGCATCCACATAGTTAGGGTACATTAGTGCCAAGCACACTGAGCACAATTATCTCAATCCCAATCTTTTTCCCAATCACATCCCAATAGCTAAAAGGAGGTTCATAATTCCAATCGTTCAAATTGAGTCAAACCTTTCCATCACTCGGAAACATAACATTATGTGTTCTTCCTTGCACTCTCCTCCTTACCACCAGTATCATGCGGGGAGACCAACCTACTTACCTACTTCTTTATCACCAACCAGCTAATGTAAGGCAAGAAAAGGAAAATCTACATCAACACAAGTATAAGTTTTCAATAGATTTTTGTAAGTGTGGCAATAGCTAAGATAGCACAATCATCGGCAAAATGACACTATAAGTGCCATAACTTGTGTACGGCGCTCACTTTGGTGCCATAACTTTTTTTCGGATCACTTTGGTGCCAAGTCGGAGGAAGAACGATCACTTAAGTGTCATAACTTTTTTTTGGATCACTTTAGTGCTAAAATTTTTGAAAAACGATCACTTAAGTGGTAAAATTTTTTAAAAACAATCATTTAAGTGCTAAAATTTTTGAAAAACGATCACTTAAGTGCCAATCTCCGGCGAGACTCCGGCGAGCCACGTCAGCTTCAGAAATTAATAAAAAAAATACCACGTCAGATTTCCGGCGAAAAATTGTGTACGGCACCGGAGTTGGCACTTAAGTGATTGTTTTTCAAAAATTTTAGCACTTAAGTGATCGTTTTTCAAAAATTTTAGCACTAAAGTGATCCAAAAAAAGTTATGGCACTAAAGTGAGCGCCGTACACAAGTTATGGCACTTGTAGTGTACTTTTGCCTACAATTATCATTTGCCAAAGCCTCCCCATGAAAAAAGGAAAACCAAGTTGCAGGCACTGAAAGTTTGATTGTTTTTTACTTTAAGCTATGGCCGGAGAGCAAAGAGTTTGTTCATGAGAGAAAAGGTGTAGATACCATGGATCATTAGCCATTGGTTATTTAACATCATTTAGAGCTGTATTGTCTGTTGCCGCTGCAATTAATTTAAGCTCTCACTGGTAGAGTGTGTCAAGTACACACTTAGGAAATACAGCACATTTGCATATTGTTGACAGGTGGCAACTATATAACCAGTTCAGTCACTTCTCTCTCATCAGTGACTGCAATATAGAGAAAGAGGATCAAGCAAGACATGCAAAGGTCGATAGCCATTTGCATGCCTTCAACTTTCCTCAACCCAGTTCGTGAATCAGCTGGCTCGCTCACTCGCCCCACTAGGGTCAGCTCGCTCTCTCCTCTCCCTGCTCTCTCCTTCTACAGCCAGTCCGTATATCAATTTCCTTTTAGAATCCAACCGACCGCCGTATATCACTCACATACGCCCAAGGATGACGGGAGGAGGATGTTGGCAATGGTGAGGAGGTGATGGTCCTCACGGTTGGCAAGTGCGAGGTCCACCTAATAGGGGTCATACATAGGACTATGGTGAGTGTTATGAAAGTTCAAACTCTAAATCTTAATTTGTGAGGTATAATCTATACACGTTTAATGTTTGTGCCATGATTTTGGTTACAGGAATCATGTGAATTGGTAAAGGACATGATGAGAAAAATAAAACTAGAGATATTTTCTTTTCATGACTTGCATTTGCATTAATGCTTCATAAGGAACTTGAATTTAAGAAACTTGGAGTGCAGGCTGTTCTTGTAGAACTCTGTGACGATCGAAAAGATATCATCACTGATCCAGAAAGTGAATTTTACTTTGCGGCCATAGAAGGCATAAAGTGTGACACTAAACTTTAATTTATAGATCAACTTGATAGGGTATTGCCTCCTTTTTTTTGTTCTTTTCCCAATTTAGTTCGCATTGTTTAAAATCTTATTGTTCTTTCTTCCACTGCCATAGGACACCACGGCTCATATGTTGGCAAATATGCCATCATGGGAATATGCAAAGTTACAAAAAATTTTACATTTGTATAAAGGAATGGTAAGATTCATTGCGTTAAATATTATTAATATTTACATCACGTTGGTAATATCAGTTTTTTTTTCACAAGCAAACAATTGATGACATTGTTTTAGATAACTTAGAAGAATTTTCCAGAGTAGATGACATACTTCTTGATGAGCGAGATGGGTGAGTATTCTTTTGTGGATAGATCTTCCCTAAGCATTATTAATATATTATTTTTATTGATTACCATTTTTTCTTTTAGGATAATATGCAAACGATTTCAATATTATGCGGAAATTTATGAGTCAATTGTCGCAGTTGTTGGACAAGCCCATCTGAGTGGCATGGAGAAAAATTTAAAGCGGTTAGTTTTAATAATTGATTATTTTATACACGTTAATTCGTATAAATGTCTTTGTCTGAAATCTTAAATACTGGTTGCTAGGCAATTGATGCAGAAAGGGTGTGAGGAATGTCCCAAAAATGACGATGTGAGGATTGAGGCGTGCCGACTTGTGAGCCCTGACAAGGCGAAGGCGGTGATTGCTAATGGAGCTAAATCAATTCCAACTTCTGTTAAGTTGTGGATGCAGGCCGCGAAATTGGAGCATGATGAACTGAACAAAAGTATGGTGTTGAGAAAAGGGTTAGAACATATCCCTGACAATGTGAGGATATGGCTCCACAGGGCTATGGGGTCCTGCCCATTGCACGTTGAGCTGTGGCTTGCGCTGGCTAGGTTGGAGACTTATGATGATGCGAAGAAGGTGCTTAATAGCGCAAGAGAAAGGTTGCCTAAAGAGCCTGCAAGATGAATCACTGCAGCAAAGTTGGAAGAAGCTAATGACAATTCTTCCTTGATTGGAAAGATCATTAAGAGAGGTATTAGGGCTTTGCAGAGGGAGAGAAGGTTTCACAAAATGGTAGTAAATGCTCGATCTACTTTTATACAACCAAAATATTATTTCTCATATGATAAGATATCTATAACATATCATTTTCTAAACAAGAGCTTACAAATTCAAAGAAGAAATAGTATCACTCACATGAAAAAGTCAAAAAAATCAACTTATAGTAGTTACTCGAGCCGATGCACTTGAATAACTAATAATTAATCGAAAAACGATAAAAAAAAATCGAGTAAATCGATATTCTAGCAAACGACTTGACAAAATTACGCTCATTTGCTCAAGTGATGATATCTTTTCGGTCGTCACAGAGTTCTACATGAACAGCCTGCACTCCAAGTTTTTTAAATTCAAGTTCCTTCTGAAGCATTAATGCAAATGCAAGTCATGAAATGAAAATATCCCTAGTTTTATTTTTCTTATCATGTCCTTTACGATTTCACATGATTCATGTAACCAAAACCATGGCACAAACATTAAACGTGCACAGATTATACCTCACAAATTAAGATTTAGAGTTTGAACTTTCATAACACTCGCCATAGTCCTATGTATGACCCCTATTAGGTGGACCTCGCACTTGCCAACCGTGAGGACAATCACCTCCTCACCATTGCCAACATACTCCTCCCGTCATCCTTGGGCGTATGTGAGTGATATACGGCGGTCGGTTGGATTTTAAAAGGAAATTGATATACGGACTGGATGTAGAAGGAGAGAGCAGGGAGAGGAGAGAGCGAGCTGACCCTAGTGGGACAAGTGGGCTAGCCAGCTGATTCACGAACCGGGTTGAGAAAAGTTGAAGGCATGCAAATGGCTATCGACCTTTGCATGTCTTGCTTGATCCTCTTTCTCTATATTGAAGTCACTGATGAGAGAGAAGTGACTGAACTGGTTATATAGTTGCCACCTGTCACAAATTTGCTCAAGTCATAACTTCCTCTCACAAATTCCGATTCAAACATACTTAGAGTCTAAAGAAATCTCTTTCGACATACTACAGAACCCTCATTTGGTCGAATGCATAAGTAGCCGAAAACTGAAGAAAAATCAATCCCAAAACTACTATTTGCGTAAGTCTAGAATGCGCGGCAAACTTCAAAAATTCATTTTTAGCAAACCAAAAGCTCAAATTGAGATACGTAAAAATTTATAACTTCATAACACCCTAAACTTCCATTTCCATATATATATATATATATATATATATATATATATTATATATATCCACACACATGCACTCACAGAAAAAGATGGTGTTTATGAATTTTTGTCATGTGCAGCCAAATACAAGTTTAGTACCACACTTTAAGCATTCTATGGCCACAAAGTAAAGTTCACTTTCTGGATCAGTGATGATATCTTTTCGGTCGTCACAGAGTTCTACATGAACAGCCTGCACTCCAAGTTTTTTAAATTCAAGTTCCTTCTGAAGCATTAATGCAAATGCAAGTCATGAAATGAAAATATCTCTAATTTTATTTTTCTTATCATGTCCTTTGCCGATTCACATGATTCCTGTAACCAAAACCATGGCACAAACATTAAACGTGCACAGATTATACCTCACAAATTAAGATTTAGAGTTTGAGCTTTCATAACACTCGCCATAGTCCTATGTATGACCCCTATTAGGTGGACCTCGCACTTGCCAACCGTGAGGACAATCACCTCCTCACCATTGCCAACATACTCCTCCCGTCATCCTTGGGCGTATGTGAGTGATATACGGCGGTCGGTTGGATTTTAAAAGGAAATTGATATACGGACTGGATGTAGAAGGAGAGAGCAGGGAGAGGAGAGAGCGAGCTGACCCTAGTGGGACAAGTGGGCTAGCCAGCTGATTCACGAACCGGGTTGAGAAAAGTTGAAGGCATGCAAATGGCTATCGACCTTTGCATGTCTTGCTTGATCCTCTTTCTCTATATTGAAGTCACTGATGAGAGAGAAGTGACTGAACTGGTTATATAGTTGCCACCTGTCACAAATTTGCTCAAGTCATAACTTCCTCTCACAAATTCCTATTCAAGCATACTTAGAGTCTAAAGAAATCTCTTTCGACATACTACAAAATCCTCATTTGGTCGAATCAATAAGTAGCCGAAAACTGAAGAAAAATCAATCCCAAAACTACTATTTGCATAAGTCTAGAATGCGCGGCAAACTTCAAAAATTCATTTTTAGCAAACCAAAAGCTCAAATTGAGATACGTAAAAATTTATAACTTCATAACACCCTAAACTTCCATTTCCATATATATATATTATATATATACACACACATGCACTCACAGGAAAAGATGGTGTTTATGAATTTTTGTCATTTGCAGCCAAATACAAGTTTAGTGCCACACTTTAAGCCTTCTATGGCCACAAAGTAAAGTTCACTTTCTGGATCAGTGATGATATCTTTTCGGTCGTCATAGAGTTCTACATGAACAGCCTGCACTCCAAGTTTTTTAAATTCAAGTTCCTTCTGAAGCATTAATGCAAATGCAAGTCATGAAATGAAAATATCCCTAGTTTTATTTTTCTTATCATGTCCTTTACCAATTCACATGATTCTTGTAACCAAAACCATGGCACAAACATTAAACGTGCACAGATTATACCTCACAAATTAAGATTTAGAGTTTTAACTTTCATAACACTCGCCATAGTCCTATGTATGACCCCTATTAGGTGGACCTCGCACTTGCCAACCGTGAGGACAATCACCTCCTCACCATTGCCAACATACTCCTCCCGTCATCCTTGGGCGTATGTGAGTGATATACGGCGGTCGGTTGGATTTTAAAAGGAAATTGATATACGGACTGGATGTAGAAGGAGAGAGCAGGGAGAGGAGAGAGCGAGCTGACCCTAGTGGGACAAGTGGGCTAGCCAGCTGATTCACGAACCGGGTTGAGAAAAGTTGAAGGCATGCAAATGGCTATCGACCTTTGCATGTCTTGCTTGATCCTCTTTCTCTATATTGCAGTCACTGATGAGAGAAGTGACTGAACTGGTTATATAGTTGCCACCTGTCACAAATTTGCTCAAGTCATAACTTCCTCTCACAAATTCCGATTCAAGCATACTTAGAGTCTAAAGAAATCTCTTTCGAAATACTACAAAATCCTCATTTGGTCGAATCAATAAGTAGCCGAAAACTGAAGAAAAATCAATCCCAAAACTACTATTTGCGTAAGTCTAGAATGCGCGGCAAACTTCAGAAATTCATTTTTAGCAAACCAAAAGCTCAAATTGAGATACGTAAAAATTTATAACTTCATAACACCATAAACTTCCATTTCCATATATATATATATACACACACACATGCACTCACAGAAAAAGATGGTGTTTATGAATTTTTGTCATGTGCAGCCAAATACAAGTTTAGTGCCACACTTTAAGCCTTCTATGGCCACAAAGTAAAGTTCACTTTCTGGATCAGTGATGATATCTTTTCGATCGTCACAGAGTTCTACAAGAATAGCCTGCACTCCAAGTTTCTTAAATTCAAGTTCCTTCTGAAGCATTAATGCAAATACAAGTCATGAAAAAAAAATATCTCTAGTTTTATTTTTCTTATCATGTCCTTTGCCAATTTACATGATTCCTGTAACCAAAACCATGACACAAACATTAAACGTGTACAGATTATACCTCACAAATTAAGATTTAGAGTTTGGACTTTCATAACACTCGCCATAGTCCTATGTATGACCCCTAATAGATGGACCTCGCACTTGCCAACCGTGAGGACCATCACCTCCTCACCATTGCCAACATCCTCCTCCCGTCATCCTTGGGCGTATGTGAGTGATATACGGCGGTCGGTTGGATTTTAAAAGGAAATTGATATACGGACTGGCTGTAGAAGGAGAGAGCAGGGAGAGGAGAGAGCGAGCTGACCCTAGTGGGTCAAGTGGGCGAGCCAGCTGATTCACGAACCGGGTTGAGAAAAGTTGAAGGCATGCAAATGGCTATCGACCTTTGCATGTCTTGCTTGATCCTCTTTCTCTGTATTGCAGTCACTGATGAGAGAAGTGACTGAACTGATTATATAGTTGCCGCCTGTCACAAATTTGCTCAAGTCATAACTTCCTCTCACAAATTCCGATTCAAGCATACTTAGAGTCTAAAGAAATCTCTTTCGACATACTACAAAACCCTCATTTGGTCGAATCAATAAGTAGCCGAAAACTGAAGAAAAATCAATCCCAAAACTACTATTTGCGTAAGTCTAGAATGCGCGGCACACTTCAGAAATTCATTTTTAGCAAACCAAAAGCTCAAATTGAGATACGTAAAAATTTATAACTTCATAACACCATAAACTTCCATTTCCATATATATATATATATATTATATATATATATATATATACACACACATGCACTCACAGAAAAAGATGGTGTTTATGAATTTTTGTCATGTGCAGCCAAATACAAGTTTAGTGCCACACTTTAAGCCTTCTATGGCCACAAAGTAAAGTTCACTTTCTGGATCAGTGATGATATCTTTTCGATCGTCACAGAGTTCTACAAGAATAGCCTGCACTCCAAGTTTCTTAAATTCAAGTTCCTTCTGAAGCATTAATGCAAATACAAGTCATGAAAAAAAAATATCTCTAGTTTTATTTTTCTTATCATGTCCTTTGCCAATTTACATGATTCCTGTAACCAAAACCATGACACAAACATTAAACGTGTACAGATTATACCTCACAAATTAAGATTTAGAGTTTGGACTTTCATAACACTCGCCACAGTCCTATGTATGACTCCTATTAGGTGGACCTCGCACTTGCCAACCGTGAGGACCATCACCTCCTCACCATTGCCAACATCCTCCTCCCGTCATCCTTGGGCGTATGTGAGTGATATACGGCGGTCGGTTGGATTTTAAAAGGAAATTGATATACGGACTGGATGTAGAAGGAGAGAGCAGGGAGAGGAGAGAGCGAGCTGACCCTAGCGGGACAAGTGGGCTAGCTAGCTGATTCACGAACCGGGTTGAGAAAAGTTGAAGGCATGCAAATGGCTATCGACCTTTGCATGTCTTGCTTGATCCTCTTTCTCTATATTGCAGTCACTGATGAGAGAAGTGACTGAACTGGTTATATAGTTGCCACCTGTCACAAATTTGCTCAAGTCATAACTTCCTCTCACAAATTCCGATTCAAGCATACTTAGAGTCTAAAAAAATCTCTTTCGAAATACTACAAAACCCTCATTTGGTCGAATCAATAAGTAGCCGAAAACTGAAGAAAAATCAATCCCAAAACTACTATTTGCGTAAGTCTAGAATGCGCGGCAAACTTCAAAAATTCATTTTTAGCAAACCAAAAGCTCAAATTGAGATACGTAAAAATTTATAACTTCATAACACCCTAAACTTCCATTTCCAAAGATATATATATATTATATATATACACACACATGCGCTCACAGAAAAAGATGGTGTTTATGAATTTTTGTCATGTGCAGCCAAATACAAGTTTAGTGCCACACTTTAAGCCTTCTATGGCCACAAAGTAAAGTTCACTTTCTCGATCAGTGATGATATCTTTTCGATCGTCACAGAGTTCAACAAGAATAGCATGCACTCCAAGTTTCTTAAATTCAAGTTCCTTCTGAATTATTAATGCAAATGCAAGTCATGAAAAAAAAAATATCTCTAGTTTTATTTTTCTTATCATGTCCTTTGCCAATTCACATGATTCCTGTAACCAAAACCATGACACAAACATTAAACGTGTACAGATTATACCTCACAAATTAAGATTTAGAGTTTGGACTTTCATAACACTCGCCATAGTCCTATGTATGACCCCTATTAGGTGGACCTCGCACTTGCCAACCGTGAGGACCATCACCTCCTCACCATTGCCAACATCCTCCTCCCGTCATCCTTGGGCGTATGTGAGTGATATACGGCGGTCGGTTGGATTTTAAAAGGAAATTGATATACGGACTGGATGTAGAAGGAGAGAGCAGGGAGAGGAGAGAGCGAGCTGACCCTAGCGGGACAAGTGGGCTAGCTAGCTGATTCACGAACTGGGTTGAGAAAAGTTGAAGGCATGCAAATGGCTATCGACCTTTGCATGTCTTGCTTGATCCTCTTTCTCTATATTGCAGTCACTGATGAGAGAAGTGACTGAACTGGTTATATAGTTGCCACCTGTCACAAATTTGCTCAAGTCATAACTTCCTCTCACAAATTCCGATTCAAGCATACTTAGAGTCTAAAAAAATCTCTTTCGAAATACTACAAAACCCTCATTTGGTCGAATCAATAAGTAGC